>CAUYRH010028018.1:0-15584 GCA_963574655.1 Perodicticus potto
GAGGAGACGGGGAAAGACCGGGAGAGGAACGGAGAGAGCATCTCTCTCCCCACTTGAAATCTCTCCCTCTACCAGGAGCTTTGGTGTTTTCTGTATTCTTTTCTGTAAATCAATTCTGTCTTACCACGGAGGGGTGGGGGAGGGTAAATAATGTAATGAAGAATAATAAAATACATATATTCAAAAAAAAAAAAGAAAAGAAAAATAAACACCACATGTACTCTCTAATAATTTGGAACTGATTGATAAGCACACGGGTGCAGAGACAGAAGTAAAAGCCACTGGAAATCAAGGAGAGGGCCCTGGGGGAAGAGAGGAGGGCAAACCTACTTAATAAGTACAATGAACACTGTTCACGTCATGGGCACACTGATAGCCCTAACTTAAGCATTGTAAAAATTATCCATGTGCCAAAAATATTTATACCCCATTCATATTTGAATTAAAAAATAATGATCATAAGAACAGGTGGCACCTGAAAAAATGGCTACTGTTTATGAGTTTTTCTATGTTGTAACAGTATTTTCCCTTCCATGCTGTTTCACTATTTCTAGTTGCAGGCTTTCTGCTAAAGGACGTAAAACGTGCAAATTTTGGGGTAGAGTATGGTCTTAGCGCTGATGGAATCTCCATTTTACAGAAATGTCCTTCTAACGTTTCATTTCAATTGAGACAAACGTTATTTATCACATTGTTGTTTCAGCTACGTTATAAGGCTTCTACACTGAGGATGGATATGTATATAAAATAGGAGTGCTAAACATTATTTCTGTTTTTCTCAATCTCTGGGTCATGGTGGTACTTAGAAATAATACATTCTTTGCAGACTCCAGAGCTTTAGGGTGGAATATGAAATCCTCAAATCAGCTTTGCGTTAAATAAACTTATTGCATTTAAAGTGTTCTGTGGTAATCATAGAGATTTCCAAACTGATCCAACAACATGATCAAGGCGTTAGGGTCAAGATGACAAACTGGTCTCAGTAAACCATACCTGACTCCCACCAGAATTCCACTAAGGAATAAAACTGTGTTTTCTTTTTTCCTTTAAATAAAATATCTGCCTTAGCTGAACTGTGTTAGATACCAGGGTTATAGAAATACATTATACAGGCATGACATTGCTCTTAAGACCTCATGGGCCAATGGGGCAGACAGAAAATTCAAATCCAGAAAGAAAAAAGCAACAATGAAAGGGAACTGTGTACCACTGAGAAGGGGAACCTAACAAAGATTCAGGGGTCACGGAGTCTTCCCAGGAGAGATGACATCTCAGCTGAGTCTTAAAGCTTCTGTGAGACTAAGTCAGGTAAAATCTAATGAAGTTTTCAGTGAAGAGATTATGTTCAAACTTCCCAGTAGAATTGTTGCGAATGATAGCACTACCTCTTTTCCTCTTGGAACTTTTCTCCTCCCCGAGGCAATTATAGAAGCAAATTTTCCTGCATAAAAAAGAATCAACGGGTTACTTTGCAAGTTGGCTGTGCTATTAGAAATCTGCTGCCAAGCCTACAAGTAGAGGAACCCTCTAAGGCAGGGGGAGGGAGAGGTAGAGAGCGTGCACACACACACACACACACACACACACACACACACACACACACGTGTGAGCTCGCTGAAAGCAAGGTCCCGTATCAAAGAATCTCCCTTGAGCTGGGGGAGATGCTCAGTGAAGTTGCTGGGTTATCGGTGCTATGAATAAGTAGTGTCAGCTTAACATTTTCCTGCTGGCAAAGACAGAACACCCTTGAGGAAAAGGCACTAATCTTAGTTTTGTTTATTCAATTGGGGGTGATGTCTTGCCGGGTTTTGATAAATGTGTTCAGAAAATGAAAGGGATACGGTTATTGTGTGGCTTTTGCTTATTGCGATCTTGGTGGTACCCATCTGAATTTCAGAGTGGGTCCCAAGGGGTGCATACTTAAAACACAAACTAGCAGGCAATCATTACTGTGGCCAATACCTATTAAGATATGCCTGGCAATGCCCTTCAAACTTTCATTGCCCATTAGCCCAGGCCAGGCCGTGTTTATATAGGATTTTAAGGAAGATACCCTATTCCCTGTAATAGCTGATCATTGATATATAACATTCTTTAAATGAGATAAACTTTTTATTCTGCAAGTTACAGATGGGGCTCAAAATGCAAGTAGCCCTATGGAGTTAAAGTTTCTCATTTTAATGCTTCCCCATGAGCAAATGAATGAAATCTTATCTTTTAAGAGCAACTTTTTTTTTAAACACAGGTAAGGATGGGGATGCTTACATGTTTCTGTATATATGAAAGAGAAAGTACAAAGAGGGGGGAGAGAGGAAAATAAAACAGTAGAGAGGGGAATGTTGCGAGAGTAAAAGGGTGTAAATGAAAAGGGTTTCCTCAGAACTAGAGCAGTTGTATCTCTGAGGATTGGCCATGATTTTTGCACAGCCAGAATTGTTGCACAAGCACCATCTGGAATTTAAGATGAGGTAATGCTTAAAAACAACAATAATAAACCACTTAGCAATGAGGTTTTTCTTGGAAACCAGGGAAGATTTTGTAGACAAATGAAGCTGTTGGCAGTGTGTGTACCCTGTGATGCATCTCAGCCCCACTATCCCACCTGCATGAGAGGCCCACCACACATTCACGTTTTGGGGAGGTATGATCAATTAGAGTCAAGAAAAGTTACAAAAAGGATAGGGTGAGATAATTGAGGTCCTTATGATTGCAAAAAGAGGTTGTGGATGAATGTCTGGTTTACTCAAAAACGAATCTTCCCTAAAGCCAGCCCTCTGAAATATTGCTTCTGACATCTTTAAATGGATGGACAACTGAAGCAAAGGAATATCAAGAAAATTCTCCTGGTTCTATAACAACCTAGATTTAAAGTTGCATGCTATTGTTTAGTGTTTTCGTGACCTTGAACTTATCTAAGGTTACTTAAATATCTAAACATGAATTTCCTTAGCTTTAAGATAGACATATTACTATCTACATCCTAAGATTTGCTGTGATGTCAAAGTATTTACCCCAGGAAGAAATAGATCCGATTTAACTATTATTGACAACATCATTATTATCATCATCATCATCATTACGTACATCATGAGCAGACAAAATGTCATCAGAAAATAGCCACAAACTTCCAGCAATGCTTCTAGTTTGTGCTTTCAATTAGAGGCCCCGCAAAAGTAATAACTGATTACTTTGTTTGGAAACTGAGTTCTGAAGCACTGCTCTCCCAGGAGGTAGCAAACAAGTACAAGCTGGTACAAGTGCTGACACCACCACCCAAAATTATTTAACTTCTTTATGTCTCCATTTTTAGTTAAAAATGTTTAATAACAGTACTTACTTCATAGATACTGGAAAGATTAAGTGAGGTGATACTTATAGAGTGCCTGGCATAAAGCTAACATAGTAAGGTTAATTATTAATACTGCTGGCCTTTACTACTGCTTCGTTAAGGAATAAAATTCACAAAATGATAGTAAAATATAAAGTGCCCAACAGCAAGTGCTCCGTAGCCATGGAGATCTGTGTTCACAAATAGTTGTTGCTTATAATCTCTAAGCCTCATTTTCCTCATCTATAAACTGGGTATATTAATAAATATTAATAAATATTCTGTTTGCTGTAGGAAATAGGAGGTAAAGGAGGCTGTTGGGAAACAAAAGGTCAGAAAGGAATGGGAAAGAAAAGCCACCAGCAGTAGAAAAGGGTCAACTAGGTGCCACTGTGTGCAATCAAAAATCAACCGCTCTGAGGAAGTCCTATAGGTTTGTGCAAAACAGACTCAAGGGGTGGGAAAGGGAGCTAGTATATGTATATTTGGACTTCTGTGGGCCATTGTTTGAGGACTGTTCTTGGAATCTTTAATTCCCTTGCTCTTACATTGTATCAAGTAGGTGGCAAAACTGGTTCCCCAGGCTTTGGAAAGCCCTCAAGCAAAGAAAGGCAAGTGAGCGTCCTTGGAAGTTGGGCAGAGTATTCTGATGCTAACAGAGCCAGAAGGTGGATGGGAAGCTACTGCCCCTCACAGTGTTCATTACTCTCTTCCCTCAACATGCCAAAGGCATGTGTGACAATCATAACCGTGCAGTTTATTAAGTCATCTGCTTGCAAATTCATTACAAATATTTGTGCAATTTCAGAGGGCATCTAATTTATAACGTGTTTCTTTTTTTCTTAGCGTTCTGGTAAAATCTTACCTATCTTCCTCTTATTGGAAGGAGAGGGTTAAAAATAGTAATCATGGGGTACTTAGCAAAGGCAGTGGATTTCAGTATGATGTGAACCTCTAGCTCAAGGGAAAAAAAAAACAAAGTAATGGAATCGACATTCTCTAATCACATTATAAAATAGTTAAACCCACCTTTCATGCATTTCTTGCTGGTTGCCTAGTGAAATCTTTTTATGTGTTTGCTTGCTTACATACAGTGTTTTTCTTGTAGTATCTTAGAGGATATTCATTTTCAGTTCAGGAATAAATTAAGGAATCTTGATTGACGGTTGGAAAGCTAGGGTGCAGGATAGAAAAAGATAAATCTAGGTTCTGATGTTGCTGGTTTATAGAACATTACTTATAATATAACTGACAAACATCAGATTTCATTGAAAGGGAATAGGGCATATGTGCTAATTTTCTCTTTTTTTTAATCATAGGAAGTCAACAACTACTGACTAAAATGGAAACAATGTGTGAAAATCTGTTATGCTAACACGTACCAAACACAACCGTGGTCTTGGTAAAATGATAAGTTTTATGTCTGGTTTTACATTTTAGAGCAGTGAGTAGTAAAGTATGGTTCATGAACTAAATAAGTTCTGCCATCATTTTTTGTAAATAAAGTTTTATTGGAACTCATTTATATTCATTGTTTTATGCATTGTCTATGTAACTGCCATGGCAGAATTGACTAGTTGTGACAGAGACAGCGAGAGCCCTGCAAAGATAAAAATCCTTACTCTTTTTCTTCACTGACCACTGTTTAAGATAATCCTATTACTTATTACAAAGAATTATCAAATTTACAGTTTGTTGCAGTTTTGCTTCACTTACATTTTTTTTTGTTATGATCAAATAAATTTGCAGTTTTAACAGAAATAAGAAATTATTAAAATGTTCACTGAATAATGTATATTAGATCTACCTGTATTAGGAAAAAATGATCAAGTAGGTTTATACTCTTATTTTTTCTTATCAAAAATAAGTGAATTAGACATCAGTAAGAGTTTGGACTCTCCCTGTTCAGCTCTGTCTTTTGTTTTTTTGGAGATAACAGTCTATGTGAAGCTGGTGGCCAAGCTACTCTCCACATTGTTGGAACAGAAGAACTCTCTTCACAACGGATCATATATTTACTTCTTTTTTTCTCTTAATGGTCTGAACATTATTTTCCAAGTATGTGAAGATAAAACCTATTTTTAGAATTTTCCTATTTGGAAATCTAATTATACTGATACCCTGTTTCAGGTTCTTGGTTTAGTGAAGAAGAATCAGTAGTAAGATGGGATTTATTCACAAAGAATACAAAAACTACAAAAACCAAAGCTCCTGGCAGATAGAACCCAGGAGTGGAACAAGCTCTCCTGCTCCCTTCCCCAATTCTATCTTGGGACTTTCTGCTTAGGAATATATATAGTGGCAGGGGGTTGTTTTGCTGGTACTCAATAGGGCTTAGTTCTAAAATTACAGCCAGCTGTCCATTTAGCAGCCAGGGAACTCTCAGGCCTTGGAAACGCAGATGAAATTGACCAGCCCCAGAGAAGGTGGGTTTTATCCTTCAGTCAGAAGAGCAGGGGGAAGGAGACACCAAGGCACCGGCCATGAAATTGACCAGCCAGACGGGCAAGGGGAAGGAGAAACCAAGGGGCCAGTGTCTCCCCCGTAGGTGTCTGGCCCCTCCAGCCAGATGGTTCCGCTGGTTGCTGCAGCATCAACATCCCAGGGGCTAAGGCGGCAGGTGTTGGTACCACCTGACCTGTAGCTATACCATCTTTATCTCAGCCAAGCAATATGCCTAATCATTCCCAAAATTCCTGTTGAATTTTGCCTCCAAAATAACGTGGAATTCCTTTTTTTAGAAGTCATAAAATCCTCTTTCACTTGTTAAGCTTGAGTCAACTGACAAATTTATGTTATACTTTTAAATGTCATAATATGTTGTTGAAAATTGGAAAATTCAATTTAAATTGTTTTTAAGGTAAATAAAACACTTGTACTTCCTTTCCAAACTTTTTTGTTTGTTTGTTTCTTATTTTATTCATTCAATCATATGATTTGTATGTTAAGTTTGGAAATAAGGAGAAACATCATGGTACTATGTAGAATAATATGGTTGTAATATGGTTGATAAATAATCTTCTGCAGCTAAATTATGTAACTGATTTAGAAAGGAAATAACTAATTATAGCTGAAATAACTAATCATATTAATATTTTTTAAAAATTTTGTTACTCCTAAGTTAGAGATCTCATATCATGTCCTATATTCTCTGATTAAAAAAATAAGATTGATAATGAATACAAATAGATTACAAATAAAAATATAGACTTAATACAGGTCTTTAATTTTTACATGCACTAGGCCACAGCACAAGTAATTTAGAATAGACTTTACTCTTGAAAATTCTTCCTATAAGTATAAAAAGCATATAAGAATTATTTTAAAGACAAGCAACTTTCACCTTCAGGTATTAAATTACTTAGGGTTTCCCAAAAGTATTTCAGGTGAGAAATGAGGTAAAGAAATTGATAACTTGTTTCCTATACTCTATTTTACATAAATATTTATATTATACTAGAAGATTGCAATTAAAAGGGCAAAGTGCTTTTAGTACAAGAGGTAAATTTTCTGCAATAGCTAACATGCAAACATGTGGCATCTCACCATATTCTACCCTTCAGGAGACATTAATGGTAACATTCAGAAAATATCTGCTGGTTCCCATTGACATTTTCTACTTAGTTAATAGCAGTGAAGCAGTTGGTGGACAATGCAAATGTTACATTTGTGCTAATGTTTTATCACGCTTGCAGGGTCACAGATACTTAGCCACACCAGTATGGGGCAGAAGCAGTTCTTTTAGCAAACTAGTCATCTGTAAAAGAATTGACATTAGACATTTATAAAAATATGGTTGCAAATGATCAGATAACTTACATATTTACTTTTCTTCTCCCTTATATAATGAGGAAAAATTTATATCATGAAAGAGCAGAAAGTGAAGCAATTTTCAGTTCAGTATGTAGTAGATGCTAAATTGTGTGTATACATATAAAATATATGCATATTTTAGTATCCAAGATTAAGATACATCTTTCCAGCACCTAGGAAGCACCACTTACACTCCTGTCTGTGTCAGTATCTCCTTAAAAGAACCACTATTTGGATTTCTATTTTCGTATTTGCCATGGTCATTCTTGAAATTCACATATATGAAAATACATTGTATGTACTCTGTCTGGTTTCTTTAGCTAAACATAATGCCTTTAAGATGTAGCTATTGCACCTGCATGCTTGCATATTGAGAGAGTTTATTCTTTTTTTTCAATTATTATTATGTAATGAAAATGTATATATGCTTCACTTAATTTATATATTCTCCTATTTGTGAATATTTGCATTGTTTCAAATTTGGGTTATTTAAGTAAAGCCCATTATACACATTCTGGTATCTTTTTATGTAAGCAAATAACACTCATTTCTTCTAGGTGTTTAACTCAGTAGTTCCTTAACTTTGACAACACTTGATATTGCTGGTTTTTAATTTTAGTCATTTTCGTGGGCATGGGTGGTTTTAATGTGTATTTTTTCTGATGCATAACAACATTGAGCACCTTAGTTGAATAATTACTAGCTATTTAGAGAGTTTTTGTAAAGGAAATTTTCAAGTGTTTAGTTCAATTTTTATTGAGTTGTTTCTGTTTTTCTTATTGATTGCTTAAATTTCAAATATTAAGGGGTCTTCTCATTACTTTTCTTTTATTGATTTCCAGTATAGTTTAATTGCAGTTTATCAAAGACCATTTATGTTGTAAATCCTTTGATATTTCTTGATATTTGCCTTTGATATTTCTTGATAATAACCCAACATGTGACTGAGTTTATTAAACATTTTGTGTGCATTTGAGAAGAATGTGCATTCTGTAGTTATTGGATCTAGTGTTCTAAAAAGCAATTAAATTGAGTGGGTTAATAGCATTGTTCTTCCATAATTGAAATGATTTGTCACTGCTTCTATCATTTATTGAGAGGTTTATTAAAATATCCAGCTATGGTTGTAGCCTTTCTTATTTTCTTTAATTGTGCCAAATCCTCTTTTATACATTAAAAAAATAGTACTAGTCTTTTAATTGTTTTTTAATTAGTCTTTTAATTTTCTTGTTTCATTTATTCTTTGCCAAAATGACACATTTCTATATCTCTTGAACCATATTTGTTTATTAGGGTATTTTTTGCCCATTATTAATAAAGCCACAATAGCTTTATTTTGATTAGCATGTTTCTACAATTTATTTCCTTTCAGTATCTTTGTGCTTATAGTGAATCTCCTATGAAAATTATAGAAGTAGGTTTGATTTATTACTTTTTAACATTCTGTTTTCTTTTAACTATGTTAATCTACTTCTTTTTAATATAATGACAGATAATACTTGGTGTTAAGTCTACCATCATGTTCTTAGGCTTCTATTTATCTCACCTCGCCCTTTTTTCCTATCCATACTTTCTTGTTTTTTTCAAATTTATTAAATATACATAAAGTCTGTTTTACATATTTTTCTTTAAGTATACATATAGCTTTTTCACCCAGGACACTATTTCATGCTAAATGTATTACATCTACATTCCCAAGACACTATTTCATGCTAAACATATTACATCTACATTAAATTTAGTTGCTATATCACTCCCAGTGCAGCTAAATAATTACCAATTTCCCATCTTTTTCCTCTATGTTATTATTAGAATATCATATATTTTTCTCTCCTCCATACTGTAACCCTTGTAGGACATAGTTAGTATTTTTGTGTTGGTTTGTGGTATATTAGTAGTGTCTCAAGTGGGAATCACATATTCTAAAATTTAATTCCTGTATAGTTTCAGGTTAGATTTGGTTATTGAAAAAGCAGATGTGAAGCATTGGCCTTTAGGCTGAGGTTGGTTAAGTGTCCCAGAGGCAGCTGGAGTATGATAACTTGTTGCTGACCTACTAGGTCATGTTGTGGAATGGGCAGTTGTAATATAAAAATAGTTATCTTAAGAGTTTAGTGTTCGTGGCTCCTTACCAATATAAGGACCAATATGCTGTCCTTACCAAAAGTGACAAATTCAAAGGATTAATTTCTCACATATTTTGAAACAGAATTCAGCAGCAAATAGAAACGGAATCACCTACAGATTATATGGATTCCTAACATTTTAGTCAGGTCAGGTAAAAACATTTCCAAAGTGTGCAGTAACTTGAGTGTACACAAATACAGGCGATGGTGAGTCCTGACACTACATGAAATACATAAAAACTGATTTGGACTATTAAAGTAATATTTTTTATTAATGAAAACATTATTTTACTTGATGTATTCCTGAGGGGTTTTAATTGGCAGTCAAATCCAAGAACCACTTGCATGGCTGCATTCAACCACAAGAATGCCAAGAATACTGGTCCTATAATTTTTCCAGAAAGAGAGAAAACTGATATTAGTACTTGAAAACAGTATTAATAACTACAATAAAACCCTTCAGGGCCTTAATATTTAATTATCTATCATATTAGTTTTTTAACATATTAAATGTCTTTCAATGTAATTTTTAATGGTAACACAACATATATAATAAATATATATGTACCATATGTGTACATATATATAATATATAGCATAAATATAATATATATTGTGTGTATATATATATATATACTGTATAATATATGTATATATCTGCCACGATTTATTTAATAATTCTCTCTTTAACTTTTGTTATAATTTTTAAAAAATTTTAATTCACTTAAAAAACCAGGAAATGAAACCAACAATTTACAACCACCTAATCTTCGATAAACCAAACAAGAATATCCACTGGGGGAAAGACTCCCTATTCAATAAATGGTGCTGGGAGAACTGGATATCCACATGTAAAAGACTGAAACTGGACCCACACCTTTCTCCACTCACAAAAATTGATTCAAGATGGATAAAGGACTTAAATTTAAGGCATGAAACAATAAAAATCATCAAAGAAAGCATAGGAAAAACACTGGAAGATATTGGCATGGGGAGACTTCATGAAGTAGACTGCTGTGGCAATTGCAACAACAACTAGAATAAACAAATGGGACTTAATTAAACTGAAAAGCTTCTGTACAGCTAAGGAGACAACAACCAAAGCAAATTGACAACCTACACAATGGGAAAGGATATTTGAATATTTTGAATCAGATGAAAGCTTGATAACTAGGCTCTATAGAGAACTCAAATTAATCCACATGAAAAAAGTCAACAATCCCATATATCAATGGGCAAGAGACATGAATAGAACCTCCTCTAAAGAAGACAGACGAATGGCTAACAAACATATGAAAAATGCTCATCATCCCTAATTATCAGAGAAATACAAATCAAAACCACCCTGAGATTCCATCTAAGCCTAGCAAGAATGGCCCACATCACAAAATCTCAAAACTGCAGATGCTGGTGTGGATGTGGAGAGAAGGGAACACTTTTACACTGCTGGTGGGACTGCAAACTAATACAACCTTTTGGGAAGGAAGTATGGAGAACCCTCAAAGAACTCAAGCTAGACCTCCCATTTGATCCTGCAATCCCATTACTGGGCATCTACCCAGAAGGAAAAAATCCTTTTATCATAAGGACACTTGCACTAGACTGTTTATTGTAGCTCAATTTACAAACGCCAAAATGTGGAAACAGCCTAAATGCCCACCAACCCAGGAATGGATTAACAAGCTGTGGTATATTTACACTATGGAATACTATTCAGCCATTAAAACAAACAGAGACTTTACAGCCTTTGTATTAACCTGGATGGAAGTGGAACACATTATTCTTAGTAAAGCATCACAAGAATGGAGAAGCATGAATCCTATGTACTCAATTTTGATATGAGGACAATTAATGACAATTAATGACATGGTGAGGGTGGGGGAAGGGGAGAGCAGAGAGAGAAAGAAGGAGGGAGGGGTGGGGAAAGGAAGAGCAGAGGGAGGGAGGAAGGGAGGGGGTGGGGGCTTGGGGGAAAGACACGATTGTAAGAGGGTCCTTACCTAACCAATGAAATCAGTGTAATCTGGTTTCTTGTACCCTCAATGAATCCCCAACAATAAATTGAAAAAAAAAAAAAAAGAATGTTAGGTTCAGCACCTGTGGCTCAACGGGCTAAGGTGCCAGCCACGTACACCTGAGCTCACGGGTTCGAATCCAGCCCAGACCCGCCAAACAACAATGGTGGCTGCAACCAAAAAATGGCCAGGCATTGTGACAGGCACCTGTAGTCCCAGCTACTTGGGAGGCAGAGGCAGGAGACTCGCTTAAGCCCAGGAATTGGAGGTTGCTGTGAGCTGTGATTTCACAGCACTCTACCCAGGGTGACAGCTTGAGGCTCTGTCTCAAAAAAAAAAAAAAAAGAATGTTAGAAAAGAGGCTATTCCTTTTATAGGGATGGCAGTGATTCTTTTGGCCTTTTGTTTTTATTGGTATGCATGTATAACAAAAAAGTGGTCTGTGGGTCAGCATTTTAGAAACTACAAATATAGGGTTGAATTAAACACTTAAACAAAAACAAAACATAACAAACAAAAAGAACAGAGTGTAATAAGGTGTGCAAATGGTTCAGCAAAGAAAAAAATTAATACTATCAATATCCATACCCATAAAGAGAGAGTAAATATGGAAAAATATTAACAAAATTGTTAAATCTAGGAGGTGTTTTCTATACTCTTATTTAAACTTTGAAATTTTCTTAGTTAAATGTTGGAAAGTGGGAGATGTGATGTTCAGCCGGGTGCCAGTGGTTCACACCTGCAATCCTAGCACTTTGGAAGGCTTAGACAGGAGGATCATTTGAGGCTAGGAGTTTGAGACCCATATCTACAAAAAACAAAAAGATTATCTGTGTGGGGGGGTATGTGCCTGTAGTCCTAACTAACAGGGAGGCTGAGGCAGGAGGATCGCTTAAGCTCAGTATTTTGAGGTTGCAGTGACCTATGATGGTGCCGCTTCACTCTAGCCCAGGTGACAGAGCAAGATCCTATCTCAAACAACAAGTAAAACCCAAAAGATGTGATCTTTATACTTCAAACTAAGAAAGCAGGACATTTCAGTAGTTTACTTATTCAAAAACATTGTTTGAATGCCTGGCAAGAGCAAGGACTATATTACGCTCTGGATATAAGCTAGTGAATAAACTAATACTGGTTTCTTTCATGGGTACTATGCTGCGTTACCCAATTTCTCCTTTAAGACTGAGGGTTTGTTTCCCCAGCTTCTGGCAAGATCATACACTGACAGCCCTCTTCAGTGAGTGCTTTGAGTAAAGAAAGTTGCCTTTCCCATGGTCATGCCACTTCCTAGGGTCAGTATGGGATTGTTGAGACCTGACTCCCCCACCACCACAAGGGACAAACCTGAAGCATCACCCTGGCTTCAGAACTCTCACTTTCTCTTCCTGCCCCATCTTGCTTCTTTCCATCTCCTCCACAGGTCCTGGAAGCATCTATCATTGAAGGGGCTTTAAGTAACAAAGTAGGATGACTCAGCCAGTCGATGTCAGCCAGGCTCTTCATCAGCCTGCCGAGACCTGGCACAAGGGGTTCTTGAATGGAGAAGACATGGTAGCAAGGAGGGGGCCTGTACATGAGTCTAACAGCATACTGTCCCCCCAAACCAATATTAACCTAATTACAACCAGGGCCAAGTAATCAACCTACCACCAACACAAACCATTGCTGAGACCCAACACAGGACTATCCCTTGAAGATACCAACCAGCCACTTGGGGGGAAGTTGATCATACGAGACTCTTTCCACATTGTAAGAAGCAGCCACTCATTTTAACAGGAATAGGCAGTTGTCCTGCATATGGGTTTGCCTACCTGCCTGTACAGTCTCAGCCAACATGACTGAGTTTTTCTATTTGGTCCATTGACATGGCATTCCACATGTCATTGCGTCAGACCAAGGAACCCACGTCACAGCAAAGGGGCTGCAGTAGCAGGCACATGACTGTGGAGCCCACTGGACCTCTCATGCGACATTCCACACAGACACTATGGGCCCCATAAGCAACAGAGCAACCTATTAAACAAAGCTTTGCTAAAGTGCCAGCTTGGAGGCAATACCCTGCGAGGATAAAGTGCTTCCTCTATGATGCGGTAATGCACTACATCAATCGCCATTATATCGTGTGTATCCCCAAGAAGAGGATACCTGGGGGCAGGCTCCAAAGTGTGGCAGCAGGGATGTCCCCACTGCTCACAACAGTAGGCCACAGGTTCGAAGGTCTTGCTTCCCAAAGGGGGAACATTTCTGCCAGAGAACACAGCAAGAGTCCCTATTGCACTTAAAGAGGCACTTTTGGCCTTGCACGCCACGGACTAGCAGGAAAGAAAAGGATCCTGGTTGGGGTGGTCGACTTATCGAGAAGCAGCACTACTGGAGGCCGGGATGCACGCATTTGACGCAGAGATAACAGACTCGGATATCTGTTAGTGCCATCCTACACAATCCACAATCTCAACGGCAAATGGACCAGTGCAACAGCCATAGCCTGATGAGGCTGGTGAACAGGAGCCGAGTCACCCAGCAGGGAAGACCCCCAAACCTTCAGGGGTGCTAGTGGGCAGTGAGACGGTCACCAGCAGAGAAAGCCCCCAAACCTTCATGGGTGCTAGTGGGCAGTGAGGACGGTCACCCAGCAGGGAAGGCCCCCAAACCTTCAGGGGTGCTAGTGGGCAGTGAGGACAGTCCAGGTGTACAGCAGAGGAGGGGAGGATGCATGTCTGTTGCAGCCTCAAACCAGCTGCAGCTGCAGGGGCTGAGTTCATCCTAGCAACTTTCCTTTTGTAAGTTATCTCTAGGAAGAGAGGCCGGCTCACATTCTAAAGGAGCTCCTTCCAGAACTCGTGTGAAGATACTGGGTCTGAGTGACACAAGCTGTGAACTTCCCTGCCTATGTCACAGCTGTCAGCCCCTTTGGGATTGCTTCAGTTGAAGAGATCAGCCTTACTCACAGTCAGGCCTGCCAAGTATAAATTATTATTATAAATTAGTATTCATCCATGAAGGAACTTTATGAGGGCTCTTGCGCTTCGTTCTTTTTCTTTGTGTACACATTTAGTTTTATTGTAACAAAGCAACTTGTATACTTTTATTAAAATTGAGCATCATCTTTCCTTTCCAGTGAAACAATAAAGAACATTTAAAAATAAACTGGAACAAAATTACAACAGAGAATGTCAATTCCCAAAAAGATCCTACAGGTTCTGCTGATTCTCCCATTTGAGTGGTAGGGCTCAAGTCATCATGAGGAGAGAATTTATTTTAAAAGTGTCATCTTAAACTGCAAGGATGTACATAACATCACAATGAAACATGCCAAAGAAGCCATGTTGTCAAAATGCCCACTTAACCCATCCACACATTTCAAACCCACCCTCTGCTGACTTTCGATCCCATTTTTTAAAGTTTTCTTTTTTTTTAGACAGAGCCTCAAGCTGTCACCCTGGATAGAGTGCCATGGCATCACAGCTCACAGCAACCTCCAATTCCTGGGCTCAAGCGAGTTTCCTGCCTTTGCCTCCCAAGCAGCTGAGACCACAGGTGCCTGCCACAACGCCCGGCCATTTTTTTTTTTTAGGTTGCAGCCACCATTGTTGTTTGGTGGACCTGGGCTGGATTTGAACCTGCCAGCTCAGGTGTACGTGGTTGGCGCCTTAGCCCCTTTAGCCACAGGTGCCGAGCCAAGTTTTCTTTTCTTTAAACAAGAGAAAGTAGACAAATATATGTTGGTAAATGCTAACTGTTCATATTCACCTAGAGAAACAGTGTACTCTCTGAGCCCAATATACAGAGAGAGGAGGGAAAAGTCTAGAATTCCATTCACTACTACACAAGGGCCTAGCACCTCCAGCTTCCAGCAGAGTGAAAGGAGCAGCTTTTCCTTTTTTTCCTACAGAGCTTGGTGGGGTTGATTCCATACAGTTTTTCCCACAGAGCTTGGTGGTGTTGATTCCATACAGTTTTTGTTGAGACAGGAAGGGATAAAAATGAATTTGGAACAGAAATGGGTAGAGATTCTTTTCCCATTGTACTCTGCTCAAGGTATTTCCCCCTCCCCAAACAAGCTGAGAACCATGGTTTAGAGAAAAGATACCTCCAGAACACGGTGACTGAGCACAAGAGGAAAAAAACAAAACAAAACAAAAAAAACTACTGCAACTTGCTCCCAGGGACTGGAGAAAATTGTTTTCAAAAGTTGTAATCCATCAGGGTTCTGTTAGTCATCTTCTTCTTCATCCTCCACTCCTTCCTCCCCTTCATCATCATCTCCATCTTCACCTTCATCCTCATCCCCTTCTTCATCAA
>CAUYRH010028020.1:0-19767 GCA_963574655.1 Perodicticus potto
AAGAACCCCTGCTGCAATCTCTCTCCCCTAGAAATTTCAGAAATTGGGGCGGGCGTTGGGAAAAAATGCGCAGCGAGCGTGCTCCCAGCAGCCCCCATCCGCCCCTCCAATCTCCCGAGTCCGTCCTGGGTTTCTGGCACACGCCCGGGGCGGCCGTCGCCCACCGCTGTTCAAAGGCGCCTTCTCCTCGGCGGCCTGGGAACAGCAAACAGCAATGCGGATCGGCCACCACCCGCGCGCCAGAGAGGCCTTGCGGGGGAAGGCAGGACGCCGGGAGGGGGCCGGGCACTCCCTACCCCTTCCTCAGGTGGGGGAAGGAAGAATGCTGCGGGAGACCGCACAGAGCCCGACCATTCCAGAGTTCTGGAGCCCCAGCCACTGTCTGGGACTTGCAAGGGGTAGAAGTGCGGGGTGGGCCGCTACACACCCACCTCAACCCTGTCCTTCGCTCTTTCCCAAGGCAGTGCGGGGGATGCTTGAGACGCAACAGACCCTAATGATTCCAGATGAGCCTGGTGGCTACACCTTTAACGAGCGCGGGGGACGATACCCTAACTTCTCCCTTCCCACGATATTCCCCAATGCGAGAGGAGACATGTTTCGGAAGACGATACCAAAACCTTAAGACCCCCTCCAATATTAATAATCTAAACTGGAGTGGAGCGCTGCCCGAGCATCCCACGCAGGGGACGGGAGAGCCTCCAACAAGGTAGAACAGAGGTTGACAATTGCTGAGACCTGTGAACCCCTCCCAAACACTTAAATGGGGAGAGGAGGCTGCCAGGACCCTCCATCTTGACCGCTTGGGGAGGGAAGCGGGGATGTTGCAGGCCGGACACGACCAGAATCCCAGAAGAATCCCGCGGCACCCCCCACCCAACACCCGGGACTCCAGACCCAAGCGGGGACGCCCCCACTCCCGCCGCAGGCCACCCCTTCAAGCCTGGCCGGTCACGGGGCGGGGACAGGGGTGCGGGCCGCGGGGGAGGGGACGCCAGGCCCGGCTTCGCCCAGGCCCGGAGCCGGTGGGCTGCGGCGCCGACACCCACCTGCCTAGGCCGGGCCTCCCGCCGCCTGCGTTCGCTGCAGCCACCGAGGAGGAAGCCGCGGCCGAGGACGACGAGACCGAGGACGAGGACACCGACGGCGGCGCGGCAGGCGACGTGAGAAGGCCGCCGCCGGGCTTGCGGACATTGGCTGCCGCGGGCGGCTGCTGCTGCTGCTGGGGCTTCAGCG
Source organism: Perodicticus potto (assembly GCA_963574655.1). NCBI lineage: Eukaryota > Metazoa > Chordata > Mammalia > Primates > Lorisidae > Perodicticus > Perodicticus potto. Next base: position 1,237 of record CAUYRH010028020.1, read on the forward strand.
ACATGATGAGAGGCCCATACACCGGCTCGCAAGCCGGGCGAGGACAGCCAGGAGCTGGGCGCGCCGAGGAGACGCCGGAGCGCGGCGGGGACGCGCGGGCGCCGATTGGGGAGGCGCGGGTTGGCGCGACTGGGGGGGCGCCCGGGTAGGCGAGGGGGAGAAGGAGGACGACGAAGGGGCGGGAAGGCCCGCCGACACCGAGGAATCGCCGGGAGCTGGAACCGGACGCGCTGCCGCCGTTGCCGTTGCTACCAAAACAGTCTGAGGCGGAGGGAGGCGAGCGCTGCCGGGAGGGAGGGGGGCCGGGGCCAGGCGGGGGAGGGGCGGCGGAGGGATACGGACCCAGGGCCGCGCCGCCGCCACCCCGCCGCGCCGACCGAGGGAACGAGCGCCTCCCAGGCCACCTGGCTGGGACGAAGCGGTGAGGATCGATGGCCGCTGCGGGACTCCGAGGAGCTGCGGCCGCCGAGCGCATCAGGGCCCAGGCACGCTGAGGCACCGAGTAGTGATGCCGAGTGGACGCGGAGGTACAGGACAGGGACTCTTTACCGGAAGTCGGAAGGGTCAGACGGAAGCAGAACGTAAGGCGGCTCCGGGGCCGGGAGGGACACGTGAGAAGCGGGTGCCGTGCTGGGCAGCGTTCGCGAGGGTCGGGTGAGGGCCCGGTGGCGGGCCCTGCCCGGATCCGCCCTCCTTGAGGCGGGTCTGGCCCTTCAGAGAGGGCGTGTCAGTCTTTGCCTGCGGAGCCTGCCTAGGGCAGAGGACCGAAGGGAAGCATTTCTTCCCCCACGGTATTCCTTAAACGTCCTCAGACTCCTACGAGGACTCTGTTTGCGCCCACCTGATGCAACCTAGAAAATAGACGGCGAGTGCCTTCGAGGAGAATTGTATGCCTTGCTCCTCCTCCTAGCACCTAGAACACTGTCAGTGTTTTCTTGGTATCCCCAGCGCCTGGCACATAGTAGGATAAGTGGCACTGGGTGTCTCAAAGGCAGGCCAGGCTTTCTTGCCCTGCAACCTCTAAAGGCCACGCACATATGGTTACCTTCTCTCCACTTTTACATCCCAGCAACACAGTAACCAGAAGACTCCTCTGGGTCTCTGACCTTCATTTGAACCTACTTTCCCTTCTTGAAGTTCTTTTTCCTCTTTCGTGAGACTCAAAAGGAGATAGACGTGATTGGTAGAACTATGGATAATGGAATCGGTAGAGACTGAACAGACCTCACAAGAATGTGCGAACTTTAGACCTTGGCCCCTTTAGAAGTTTTACTTTAACCTAGGGAATCAGCCAGCACAGTAGTCGGTTTTGTAAGTGTGTTGCAATTAAACTGGAAGCAAGTAGATAACTTTTTTTTTTTTTTGCGTGGTGCATCTAGTTTTTTTTTTTTTTTTTTTTTTGGTAGAGTCAGTGTCTCACTTTTTCGCCCTCAGTAGAGTGCCGTGGCGTCACACAACTCACAGATACCTCAAACTCTTGGGTTTAAGTGATTCTCTTGCCTCAGCCTCCCGAGTAGCTGGGAATACAGGCGCCCGCCACAATGCCCGGCTATTTTTCTGTTTTGCTGAAAAACCCAGCCGAGGCCGGGTTTCATTGAACCCTCTACCTTCCGTATATGGGGCCGGCGCCCTACTCGATGAACCACAGGCGCCACCCAAACAGTTGTACGCCCTTCATATATATGAAGGACACACACACACACACACACACACTTTTTTTTCCAGTTTTTGGCCAGGGCTGGGTTTGAACCCGCCACCTGCGGCATATGGGGCTGGCGCCCTACTCCTTTGAGCTACAGGCGCTGCCCATGCATCTAGTTTTTTAAAAAGTGAAGTTACTTAAGGAAATGATAAGAGAAGAAACTCCAAAATTCCCCTCAGTCACCTAGAGATAAAGACTAGAAAAACTTGGAGAATGATTAAACCAGGAATCTGCAGTAGCCCAACTGAAATGAAATTAACCTTGTAGGTAGTCTAGGCAAAAATGATTGTTGTAGTTGTACAGACACTTGAAAAATAGGAAATCAGCTTTATTATTTATTTACCATTTAAAATAAAAAGGAGGTTGAGGGAGGAAATGTACTATACTTTGATACTGATAGTTACAAAATCTTTAAAAATTAACCCAAAGGAAATTACAACTTAAAAACCAGATTATTAAACAAAAAAATAAGCCATAAAAGAAATGCAAACACATTTCTCTGAAGTAATGATTCAACAGTTTGCTGCATATGGAATCAAAGTTGGAGAATTCCATCCTAGAACCAAATTTCAGACAAGAAGAAAAACAGGCAAGGTATGTGGCGGTACCTCAGTGGCTACAGTGCTAGCCACATACACCTAAGTTGGCGAGTTTGAATCCATCTTGGGCTGGCCAAACAACAATGACAGCTGCAACCAAAAAGTAGCCGGGCGTTGTGGCGGGTGCCTGTTGTCCCAGCTACTTGGGAGGCTGAGGCAGGAGAATTGCATGAGCCCAGGAATTGGAGGTTGCTGTGAGCTGTGATGCCATGGCACTCAACCCAGGGTGACAGCTTGAGGTTCTGTCTCAAAAAAAAAAAAAAAATGACAACTACAATGAAAAAAAAAAAAAACTAGAGGCACCTGTAGTCCCAGTTACTTGGGAGGCTGAGGCAAGAGAATGTCTTAAGCCCAAGAGTTTGAGGTTTCTGTGAGCTGTGATGACACGGCACTCTACAGAGGGCAACATAGTGAGACTGTCTCAAAAAAAAAACAAAAAACAGGCAAGCTCAGTGGCTCATACCTGTAATCCTAGCACTCTGGGAGCATGAGGCTGGTGGATAATTTGACAAAGTTACACTCTGTCTCAAGGAAAAAAAAAGAAAAAGAAAAACAGAAGTTGAGTAAGGCCTAAAGCTGACATATCTGAACTCAATTTAGACCAGGAAAACTAATTTTAATGTACTATCGTTGAATAAAAATGTGTTTTATCGAGGTATAGTTTACATACTATGAAATTCACCTATTTTGGGTATAATTCAGTGATTCTCGGTAAATTTACAGAGTTGTATAACCTTTGTCACTGATTTTGGATAATTTCCATGATCCCCAAAAGATCCTTCATGTCCATTTGCAGTTATTCCTGTTTCCCATCCTCAGCCCCAACTAACCACTAATCTACTTTCTCGCTCCATGGATTTGCCTATTCTGGACATTTCACATAGATGGAATCTTCTGATACACCACCTTCTTTCACTTAGCTTAGTGTTTTGAGGTTTATCTATGTTGTAGAATGAATGTATCAGTGTTTCATTCCTTATTTTTGCTGAATATTTCATTGTATACACAAACAAATTTCATGTATCTATTTGACAGTTGGTAGATGTTTAGATTGCTTCAAGTTTTAGGTTATTGTTGCTATGAACATTGTGAATGTGTGTCTTAGTATAAACAGTATGTTTTCTTTGTTCTTTTTTTTTTTTTGAGACAGAGCCTCAGGCTGTTAGCCTGGATAGAGTGCTGTGGCATCACAGCTCACAGCAATCTCCAATTCCTGGGCTCAAGCGAGTCTCCTGCCTCCGCCTCCCAAGTAGCTGGGACTACAGGCGCCCGCCACAACACCCGACCATTTTTTGGTTGCAGCTGTCATTGTTGTTTGGCGGGCCTGGGCTGGATTCGAACCTACCAGCTCAGGTGTATGTGGCTGGCGCCTTAGCCACTTGAGCCACAGGTGCTGAGCCTAAACAGTATGTTTTCATTTCTTATGGGGTGGGTTCCTACTAATGGAATTGTTGAGTGGTATGGTAAATTTATATTTAACTTATTAAAGATACTGTCAAATGCTTTTCCAAGGTTACCATGCCATTTTACATTCACACCTGGAATATTTATCATAAAATATGATTTCAGCCTTTTATTAAAATGGAAACCAACAGAACTTATACTTCATCTGTGTTTTACACACATACACACACTGCCTTTTTTTTTTTTTTTGAGGCAGAGTCTCACTTTGTCACTCTCAGTAGGGTTCTGTGGTATCATAGGTCACAGAAACTTCAAACTTGGGCTCAAGCAAATCTCTTCCTCAGCCTCTTGAGCAGCTAGGACTATAGGTACCCACCACAATGCCCTGCTATTTTTAGAGACTGGGGTCTTGCTCTTGCTCAGGCTGGTCTTAAACCTGTGAGGTCAGGCAGTCCACCTGCCTAGGCTTCCCAAAGTGCTAGGATTACAGGCGTGAGCCACTGCACCCAATTCGCCTTTTTTTTTTTTTTTTTAATTTCAGGTTGATTTGATGATATAAATGTTGAGTTTACATTGTTTCCATTTCTAATGTAAAGTTCAGATGTAGTTGAGCCCTTCACCCAGGGGGCATGCTGAACACCCTTGCATTGTGCATAGTAGGTGAAATCCTGCCACACACCCACCCTTTTTTCTTTGTGGAGGAAGGATCACTACCTAAAGCCAGGAAGTATCTTTTGTTGCAAAACCTTCATAGGAAAACTAGACTTGTAGAAGGATGGTTATTTAGTAGCAACTATGATGTCAGAAGGCTTTATCTTAGGTTTATATGACAATATCAGGATAATGCTCCTTATAAATGGGATGGCAGACAGCCTCTGTAATGAACGCAAATGATCTTTGTCACCTGGTATTCAGATCTTGTGAAATCCTCCCCACTTGAATTAAAACTGCACCTAGTAGTGATCCTTTCTAACAAAAAGTTAGAAAAAATTGTGGGTTTTTACTTCCAAAGTTTAGGGTACAAAAAAATGTGGCTTCTGTTTTGGACTGCTCTTTTTGACTTAGTTGCTTTGGGGAAAGCTAGCTACCATGTTGTGAGCTACCCTGTGGAGAGATCTGCCTGGCAAAGATCTGATGTCTCTCCAACAATTACCAAAGACCTGATGACTGCTAATAGCCATGTGAGTGAGCTTGGAAACATCATCCCTCATCATCCCTCATGTGATTACAGCCTTGGCCTACCTCTTACTCAGTTTTGTTAGAGAACTATCTCAACTATGCCCAATTCCTAACCTTTTTGTTGTTTTAAGGTGTTAAATTTTTAGGTAATTTGTTATGCAGCAATAAATAACTAATATTCTGGTTCAGCACCTGCAGCATAATGATTACAGCATCAGCCACATACACTGAAGCTGGCGGGTTCAAACCCAGCCCAGGCCAGCTAAACAACAATGACAACTGCAACAAAAAATAGCTGGGCGTTGTGGCAGGCACCTATAGTCCCAGCTGAGGCAAGAGAATCACTTAAGCCCAAGAGTTTGAGGTTGCTGTGAGCTGTGACGCCATAGCACTCTACCAAGGGTGACAAAGTGAAATTCTGTCTCTTAAAAAAAAAAAATGATGCAATTAGAAACTTCTGTTAGAGGCCAGGAGTGGTGGCTCATGCCTGTAATCCTAGCGCTCTGGGAGGCTGAGGTGGGTGAATTGCTAGAGCTCATAAGTTTGAGACCAGCCTGAGCCAAAGTGAGACCCCATCTCTACAAAAAATAGAAAAACTGAGGCAAGAGGATTGCTTCAGCCCGAGTTAGAGGTTGTGATGAACTATGACACCACAGCACTCTACCCAGGGCGACAACTTGAGACTCTGTCTCAAAAAAAAAAAAAAGAAAGAGTTGGCTGGGCGCCTGTGGCTCAATGGGCTAAGGTGCCAGCCACGTACACCTGAGCTGACGGGTTTGAATCCAGCTCGGGCCGCCAAACAACAAGGACGGCTGCAACCAAAAAATGGCCAGGCGTTGTGGTGGGCGCCTATAGTCCCAGCTACTTGGGAGGTGGAGGCAGGACACTCTCTTGAGCCCAGAAATTGGAGGTTGCTGTGAGCTGTGATGCCACAGCACTCTATCAAGGGTGACAGCTTGAAGCTCTGTGTCAAAAAAAAAAAAAAAATAGAGGGCGGTGCCTGTGGCTCAGTGAATAGGGTGCCAGCCCCATATACCGAGGGTGGCGGGTTCAAACCCAGCCTCGGCCAAAGTGCAACAAAAAAATAGCTGGGCATTGTGGCGGACACCTGTAGTCTTAGCTACTCGGGAGGCTGAGGCAAGAGAATCGCCTAAGCCCAGGACTTGGAGGTTGCTGTGAGCTGTGATAACACAGAACTCTATAGAGGGCGGTAAAGTGAGACTCTGTCTCTACAAAAACAATTAAAAAAAAAAAAAAGAAAGAAAGAAAGAGGCTCGGCGCCTGTGGCTCAACGGGCTGAGGCGCCAGCCACGTACACCTGAGCTGACGGGTTCGAATCCAGCCTGGGCCCGCCAAACAACAATGACAGCTGCAACCAAAAAATGGCCAGGCTTTTTGGTGGGCACCTGTAGTCCCAGCTACTTGGGAGGCGGAGGCAGGAGACTCACTTGAGCCCAGGAATTGAACCTTGGAGGTTGCTGTGAGCTGTGATGCCACAGCACTCTATCCAGAGTGACTCTGTCTCAAAAAAAAAAAAAAGAAAGAAAGAAAGAAACTTATGTTATATGCTGTAGAGGTAACCATTTTGAATGCTCCCATCCTTCCCAAATGATTTCAGGCAGCCAATTAAACAAAACCAACAAGTGTCTTTGGAGAGTTGTCTTTACAAGCAATGAAAAATATTGTCCCAAAAGAGTCCTGATACTGAGAAGTATTGCTAAAATTAAAATTTCAGAAAGAGCTACTGCCATTTCAACCACTATTTCTAATATGAAAATATGTCTCAAATGAGAAAGCACATAGAGACTTTCAGACTTGAAAATCTAGTCTTGTGGCTTCTATATTCACTTTCTAATTTTGAATGGCCCTTTTACTAACCTGTTAAATCATCACATTCATGATTAATCAAGTCTTGAGTCTTGGGGGTGACAAACTAGTAGAGCCCCACAAAGCAGAACTGTGGCGTGTGATTTGCTGCCACTCACTACAGCAGCACACATCACATGATTCAAAATTCTGGCAATTCATTTTTCTGCAATCATTTCTTTTCAGCTCTTTTCATTTGATTGTGTTTAATGCACGATGATACATTATTCACTCAATACTCTTGATTTCACTTTCAAAAGCATGAAAATGAATTCAAATCAAAACTTAACATGCATCCTCAAAAATTCAACCTCTTCAAGTTTTTGTATAGACCTATCCACATCTTAAAAACAGAAAAAAAAAAGAGCAGATGTAGTTTCAAAAATAGGACTGTGGCTAATTAAACCAACTTTTTTTTTCTAACCACGGTTACTCAATTCTCAGAGGCTAATCTATTTGTAGACACTTTAGGAATCCCAAAAGACTAATGAAATAATAAAAATTTTTTTGCAGTTTTTGGCTGGGGCTGGATTTGAACCCGCTACCTCCAGTATATGGGGCTGGTGCCCTACTCCTTGAGCCACAGGCACCACCCCAATCTGATTTGTTTTTTTTTTGGCTGGGGCCGGGTTGAACCCGCCACCCACAGTATATGGGGCCGGGGCACTACTCCTTGAGCCACAGGTGCCGCCTCCTAAAATTTATTTAAGAAAAGGAAAAGTCGGCTCGGTGGCTGTGGCTCAACAGGCTAAGGCGCCAGCCACGTACACCTGAGCTGGCGGGTTCGAATCCAGCCTGGGCCCGTCAAATAACAATGACAGCTGAAACCAAAAAAAAAGAAAAAACGGCTGGGCGTTGTGGTGGACGCCTGTAGTCCCAGCTACTTGGGAGGCGGAGGCAGGAGACTCGCTTGAGCCCAGGAATTGGAGGTTGCTATGAGCTGTGATGCCACGGCACTCTATCCTGGGTGACAGCTTGAGGCTCTGTCTCAAAAAAAAAAAAAAGAAAAGGAAAAGTTGGCTTGGTGCCTGTGACTCAACGGGCTAAGGTGCCAGCCACGTACACCTGATCTGGCAGGTTCGAATCCAGCCCGGGCCCGCCAAACAACAATGACAGCTGCAACCAAAAAATGGCTGGGTGTTGTGGCGGGCGCCTGTAGTCCCAGTTACTTGGGAGGCGGAGGCAGGAGACTCTCTTGAGCCCAGGAATTGGAGGATGCTGTGAGCTGTGATGCCACAGCACTCTATCCAGGGTGACAGCTTGAGGCTCTGTCTCAAAAAAAAAAAAAAAAGAAAAGAAAGAAAGAAAAGGAAAAGAAGATGGGGGTGTGGACTTCCAGGAAGGCATTACTTATATACCTTGTGTGCAAAGTGACAACTTTCCCCTATAGCTTTGAACAAAGTAAGGAGGGAGATGTTGGCAAAATAGTGGAGAACATGCAACATTATTTGAAAAGCTTTAAATGAGCCATTCCGTTCAAACAAACACACTTTTGGTTGTTAAGTTGCTCGTTTTGTTTCACCTTGTGGGACAGAATAATGATGCAGTGACGTTATTGACAGGGCAAAAGCTGAATACCAGCTGAAATAGACACAGAAGAAAGAATTCTTTATTTTTTTATTGGAAATGCTTGCTCTTTGCAGAGCCAGAAATTTAAAGAAAATTCAGTCTTTTGTTTTTCCCCCTCCTCCCTTCATTGGTTTTATTCACTCCCTTTTGGGGGGTGAATTTTGTGGGTAGCCTATGTCTCAGGGCCAGAGATTTATGGAGAGATGAGGATGTGAAATGTGTGCCATTTGAAGATTGTAGGAGGTTTAAAATGGAGGTGTGTGGATTAGTGACAGCTGGACTGGCCATTACCATAGAATCTTTTTTCTGCAGGATAACAAGAACCACAAAATGGAACCCCAGAGGGGTCAGACTATAATACTGACATGGCAGACTTAACTTAGAAGAGGAACTTGGGTTCTTGTTCTTATATGGAATCAGATAGGGGCTTGACAATACTCACTGTCTTATTTAAGTAACTATATTATCAAAAATATTTATTTTCCTACACTGTTGATCACAACCAAATTTACAATTGCCAAGATGTGGAATCACCTCAAGTGCCATCAATCCATGAATAGATTAATAAACTGTGGTATATGTATACCATGGAAACTATTCAGCTACAAAAAAGATGAAGACTTTACACCTTTGGTATTAACCTAGACAGAGTTGCAGAACATTCTCTTTAGTTAAGTATCACAAGAATGGAAAAGCAAGTATCCAACATACTCAATACTAATATGAAGCTAGTAGACAACTAATACATGCCCACACAAGAGAAAAATTCAGTTTAATTCAAGTAGGAGGGGAGAGGGGAGGAAGGAGGGAGATTGGTGTGTTCTCACCTAATAGGACAACATGAGGGTATGCAGCATATCTCCTGAGTGAGGGGCACAACTACAATAGGGACCTTACCTAACAAGTGCAAACATTGTAACCTAATCATTTGTATCCTCATATTAATCTGAAATTTAAAAAAACACTTCTGGGGACAGCGCCTATTGCTCAACAGAGTAGGGGCCCGGCCCCATATGCCAGAGGTGGCGGGTTCAAACCCAGCCCTGGCCAAAAACTGCAAAATAATAATAATAATAATAATAATAATAAAACACTTCTTCTTTTTTATTTTTTGAGACAGTCTCACTCCATCACCCTTGATAGAATGCCGTAGCGTCACACAGCTCAAAGCAACCTCCAACTCCTGGGCTTAGGCGATTTTCTTGCCTCAGCCTCCCAAGTAGCTGGGACTACGGGTATCCACCACAACACCCGGCTATTTTTTGGTTGTAGTTCTCGTTGTTTGGCAGGCCCAGGCTGGGTTCGAACCTGCCAACTCCACATTAGTGAAAAAAAATTTATTTTCCATAAGGTAAGTCAGAGCTAGAGAATAATAATATAGTATTCACTATGTAATATAATAAAAATAATAATATACATGTGATACTATGTGTCACCCATGTTCTAAATGCATTCGTTTTTTTATTTCTTTAATTATTATTTTTTTTTTATAGAGAGAGAGTCTCACTTTATCGCCCACGGTAGGGGGCCGTGGTGTCACACAGCTCACAGCAACCTCCAGTTCCTGGGCTTAGGTGATTCTCTTGCCTCAGCCTCCCGAGTAGCTGGGACTACAGGCGCCCGCCACAACTCCTGGCTATTTTTTTCTTGCAGTTTGGCTGGAGCCGGGTTTGAACCCGCCACCCTCAGTATATGGAGTTGATGCCCTACCCACTGGGCCACAAGTGCCGCCCAATGCCCAGCCACTTTTTGGTTGTTGTAGTTGTCATTGTTGTTTGTCAAGTCTGGGCTGGGTTCGAACCTGCTAGCCCTGGTGTATGTGACTGTTGCCCTAGCCACTGAACTACAGGAGCCTGCCACATCGCCCAGCTAGTTTAAGAGACAGGGTCTCGTTCTTGCTCAGGCTGTTCTTGAACTCCTGAGCTCAAGCAATCCACCTGTCTCAGCCTTCCAGAGTGCTGGGATTACGGGCATGATCTACCACGCCTGGTCTCATATTACCTTTTCTGAAACAATAATAAAAAAAAAATGTTAACATATCAGTAGGAACTATTAATACTAATATTTGTATAGGACTTCCTAGTTTATAAAGCACTCTTATTTACATTATTTCATTTGGCCTTCACCCCATTTTAGAGATGGCAACACCAGAGCAGAAAAGCAGTTGGAGCTTGTCACCTAAGGTCACACAATCCTGAGCAGCAGGTGGGAATCCAGCCCAGCTGCCCAAATGCTGCCTTTCCTCATTTCCCCATGTCAGGTCTCTTACTGTCTACATCACTTTAATTTTGTTTTATTCAAACAGAAACTGCTGTTTTCAAACTCTAGGCAATAAATCCTAACTACACAGAAATAGAAAAGAAAGACCAGGCCGGGCAAGGTGGCTGACACCTGTAATCCTAGCACTCTGGGAGGCTGAGGAGGGTGGATTGCCTGAGCTCCTGAGTTCAAGACCAGCTTGAGCCAAAGCAAGACTTCATCTCTAAAAAATAGTCGGGCATTGTGGTGGGTGCCTATAGTCCGAGTTGCTTGGGAGGCTAAGGAAAGAGAATTGCTTGAGCCCAAGAGTATGAGGTTGCTATGAGCTATGGTGCCACAACACTCTACCGAGGGTGACAAAATGAGACTCTGTCTCAGAAAAACAAAAAAAAAGAAAGAAAGAAAAGAAAAGAAAGAATAATTACAGAAGATGATTCCTGTACACTTTTCTCCCACATCTGGATTATTTTCTGCTGAAATGCAGAAAATATGCAATATTCTGCTAATATTGACCAAATGTAGAGGGGGCAGAAGCAGAGAGAGCCCTCTCCTCCTACCATCACCCACAGTCACTCTGTGCAAAGTAGGCCTAATAATCTGATTTGATAGAGACTACAAGTAATTCTCAGTTTGTTCTCAGCATGTTTGCATACCAGGGCCTAGAGTGGCACATGCTTCCTAAGGATCTGCTAATGGCCACCAGCCATGGGCCTCAGTGATGGAGCCAATGTCCAAGGCTATCTCCAGGGACCCAAGCAATTCCAGGCAGTAAGAGGACCATTACACAAATAATTGCCTTTACCCACCGTTTCTATCATATATGGTTTGGGCAGAGTTTTCATTCACCCACCAGATAAAGGCCTGTGGTAAGGTCTTGCCAGCATTCAGAAAAGTGTCCTTCTAGTTCATAAGAAGGCACTGGAGTCATAAAACCACAAGGGGGGGGGCGGTGCCTGTGGCTCATCGAGTAGGGCACCAACCTCATATACCGAGGGTGGCGGGTTCAAACCCGGCCCCGGCCAAACTGCAAAAGAAAAAAAAAATAGCCAGCTCGGCACCTGTGGCTCAACGGGCTAAGGCGCCAGCCACGTACACCTGAGCTGGCGGGTTCGAATCCAGCCTGGGCCCGCCAAACAACAATGACGGCTGCTACCAAAACAAAAATGGCCAGGTGTTGTGGCGGGCGCCTGTAGTCCGCCTACTTGGAAGGTGGAGGCGGGAGACTCGCTTGAGCCCAGGAATTGGAGGTTGCTGTGAGCTGTGATGCCACAGCACTCTATCCAGGGTGACAGCTTGAGGCTCTGTCTCAAAAAAAAAAAACAAGAAAAAAATTGCCAAGTGTTGTGGCAAGAGCCTGTAGTCCCAGCTACTCAGAAGGCTGAGGCAAGAGGATCACCTAAGCCCAAGAGCTGGAGGTTGCTGTGATCTGTGTGTCGCCATGGCATTCTACCAAAGGGCCATAGAGTGAGACTCTGTCTCAAAAAAAAAAAAAAAAAAAAAAGAAGGAAAAGGCTTGGCCCTGTGGCTCAAGCTGCTAAGGCGCCAGCCACATACACCTGAGCTGGCAGGTTCAAATCCAGCCCGGGCCGCGCCAAACAACAATGACAGCTACAACCCAAAAATAGCTGGCTGTTGGCATTGTGGCGGGTGCCTGTAGTCCCAGCTACTTGGGAGGCGGAAGCAGGAGAATCACTTGAGCCCAGAAGTTGGAGGTTGCTGTGAGCTGTGATGCCACAGCACTCTACCCAGGGTGATAGCTTGAGACTCTGTCTCAAAAAAAAAAACCCGGGTGGTGCCTGTGGCACAAAGGAGTAGGGCACCAGTCCCCATATGCCAGAGGTGGTGGGTTCAAACCCAGCCCCAGCCAAAAACCGCGCAAAAAAAAAAAAAAAAAAAAAAACCACAAGGGGCCTTCTGGGGAACTACTTTTGCAGGCTTCAAAGAGGTTAGAGCTATAGCCCTGTCAGAGTTAGTTTCCCTCTCCTTTTTTGTTTTTTTGTAGTTTTTGGCCGGGGCTGGGTTTCCCTCTCCTTTGATCAGGGGTCTTGTGTCCTCCATTGCACATGTGACTCATTTCTGTCCTCAGAGAGTCAACATAAGACAAGTCTCCATGTAGCAATAAGCAATTGATAGGTTTCTGGTGTCCTGAAAATGACTCAGGAAATCCTGTTACTATGATTTCTAGTGATCTTAATGTGGGATTTTTTTTTTGTTTCAGTTATATAAGCCTTCTTAGGAACTTCTTAGGCTAGGCACAGTGGCTCATGCCTATAATCTTAGCACTCTGGGAGCTGGATGGCTTGTGCTCACAAGTTCAAGACCACTCTGAGCAAAAGCAAGACCCCCATCTCTAAAACTAGCTGGGCATTGTGGCAAGTACCTATAGTCCCAGTTACATGGGCGGGTGAGGAAAGAGAATCACTTAAGCCAAGGAGTTTGAGGTTGCTATGAGCTATGGTGCCATGGCACTCTACTGAGGGCAACAAAGTGAAACTCTGTCTCAAAAAAAAGAACTTCCTGAATATTTGTGTATCAGCTAGCTTTAGCTGTGCAACAACCCTTTCCCTCCAACATAGTGACTTAAAACAAGAAACAGTTTTTCATTTCTTAGAATTCTGAAAGTTGGCTAGACCATTCTACTGTTCTGGGATAGCTGGCCTGGTGTTGGTAGGTCTAGGATGACCTAACTGTGGTTAGTTAGTTCTCTATCAGCTGGAGATGACGGAAACAATTTGGCCTCATCTCTAGTCATCCAGCAGGCTGGCTTGGGCATACTCACATAGTAGTGGGCACCAGGTTACAAAGAGCAGCAGGGGAAGGCAGGCCCTATTACACAAGAGACACTTCTCGTGTTTCTTCTTCTTTTTTTTTTTTTTTTGAGACAGAGTCTCAAGCTATCGCCCTGGGTAGAGTGCTGTGGTGTCATAGCTCACAGCAACCTCAAACTCTTGGGCTTAAGTAATTCTCTTGCCTAAGCCTCCCAAGTAGCTGGGACTATAGGCACCTGCCACAACACATCGGCTATTTTTTTTACTGTTGTTGCAGTTGTCATTATTGTTTAGCAGGCCTAGGCTGGGTTCAAACCCACCAGCCTCGGTGTATGTGGCCAGCACTGTAACCACTGTGGTATAGGCACAGCCCTTATGTTTCTTCTTGTGTCATATTTTCTTTTATTTTTATTTCAAATTAATTCTAATTAACAGAATTAATTAGATTATATTGTTTACATACAAATATGGAAAGCTTCACAAATTTGTGTGTGATCCTTGTGTAGGAGCCATGCTAATCTCTGTATCAGTCCAATTTTAGTATATGTGCTGCCTAAACAAGCATTCATGTCACATTTTGTTTGTTTGTTTGTTTGTTTGTTTTATTTTGTTTTGTTTTTTGAGACAGAGCCTCAAGCTGTCACCCCGGATAGAGTGCCGTGGCATCACAGCTCACAGCAACCTCCAATTCCTGGGCTCAAGTGTGTCTCCTGCCTCTGCCTCCCAAGTAGCTGGGACTACAGGCGCCCGCCACAACACCTGGCCATTTGTTTTGTTTTGTTTTGGGACAGAGTCTCACTCTGTTGCCTTGGGTAGGGCACCCTGGCATCATAGCTCATAGCAACCTCTAACTCTTGGGCTCGAGTTATCCTTTCACCTCAGCCTCCTGAGTAGCTGGAATTACAGGCACCTGCCACAATGCCCAGCTAGTTTTTCTATTTTTAGCAGAGACGGGGTCTCACTTTTGCTCAGGCTAGTCTTCAGCTCCTGACCTCAAGAGATCCACCTGCCTCGGCCTCCCATGTGTCACATATTCTAATGTGAAATTAGCCAAAGCAAAACATGTGGCAAAACCCAAATTTGGGGTGGGGGAAACAGACTCCCATCTTTTGGTAGGATAATCTGCCAAATGACTTTGCAAATGAGAGACATGCAGGGAGGAGAGAATCAGTGGCCCCTTTCTGTATCCCACAAATTGGTGATGTGATTTTTGAAAATTGACAAAAACTTTTTTTAAAAAATGAGATGTCGGCTCAGCGCCTGTGGCTCAACGGGCTAAGGCTCCAGCTACGTACACCTGAGCTGGCGAGTTCAAATTCAGCCCGGGCCCGCCAAACAACAATGACGGCTACAACCCAAAAATGGCCGGGCGTTGTGGCGGGTACCTGTAGTCCCATCTACTTGGGAGGTGGAGGCAAGAGACTCACTTGAGCCCGGGAATTGGAGGTTGCTGTGAGTGATGCCATAGCACTCTATCCAGGGTGATAGTTTGAGGCTCTGTCTCAAAAAAAAATGAGATGTCTTCCAGAATATAGAAAATATCTGAGAAGCTAACTTTTAAGAACCTAACAAGCTCCAAATTTCTAATTTCTTGGTCATCTCACCTAGGACTATTAGAATTATCTGACAGAAATAGTCCTAGGGTGCTATAGTCCGACCTACTTGGGAGGCTGAAGCAAGAGAATCACTTAAGCCTAAGAGTTTGAGGTTGCTGTGAGCTGTGAAGCCACCGCACTCTACCAAGGGTGACATAGTGAGACTCTGTCTCAAAAAAAAGAAAAATTAAAAACAATAGTCCTGGGTATAATTTCTGCAAAATTGGTCGTCCAGAAATGTAAGTGTATAACCTTGGGAAAGTCATCCTCATTATCCTTCATCAACAATAAGGGGCTACACTAGACATTATTAAGTTGCAAGGGACCTTTCATAGGTCATGCTGCAGGAAAATAAAACAACAGGCCATATGTTGTATGGCCCAAGCCCTGCCCGAAGAGATAAGACAGCCAGGCAGGAGACTGAAATTTTCAGCTTTCATCCAGATTTTGGCATGGTCTATGAGCCTATGGTTTTAAACTTTTCCTTTTCATAGGCTTGGTAAACCTTTGATCTCATTTGATTAGGCAATATTATTATACCACTTTACAAATACAGCATTTATTCTAGGCTGACCTTAAAAGTCTTTCCTTTCCCCCATGGCTTGAAGGGCATTCACAGTTAGTAGAATTCTCAACAATACTAGATATAATGAGGGAGAGGGTCATATAGTAGGTGCTTGAAAATTTTCAATTATATGAAGACCAGGAAGGGAGGAAGGAAAGAAAATGAAAGAAATGAATGAAGACAATCTGTTTAGATCCTAGGATATTTCCTAAGCATGTCCAGCTTGGCCTTTTTTTCTTTTTCTTTCCCTCTTTTTTTTTTTTTCTTCCTTCCTTCCTTCCTTCTTTCAAGATAGAGTCTTATTCTGTTGCCAGAGTGAAGTGGTACAGTGGTGTGATCATAATTAACTGCAATCTCAAACTCCTGGGCTCAAGTGGTCCTCCCACCTCAGCCTACCCAGTAGCTGAGACTACAGGTATGTACCCCTATGCCAAGCTAACTTTTTAAAAAAAAATTATTTTTTTTTTTTGGCCAGGGCCAGGTTTGAACCTGCCACCTCTGGTATATGGGGCCGGCGCCCTACTCCTTTGAGCCACAGGCACTGCCCTTAAAAAATTTTTTTTGTAGAAGGGTATTGTTACATTGCCCAGGCTGGTCCTAAATTCCTGGCCTTGAGTGACCTTCCTGCCTTGGCCTTCCAAACCACTGGGATACAAATGCAAGCCACCAAGCCCAACCCTTCAATTCTTAAAAAGTTAAAACCTATTATTAGTTGAGCTTAATTCTGGTACAAGTGTCAAAGATCTAACCCTAACTGAAATAAGTGGAAAAAGCAATCACTTGTGTTTGCCCCTCATAAACACACAGGGGAATCTGGCCTTGGGGACTGCTGTCCCATATCTGCCTGTCTCACTTACCACTCAGAGCTCATCTGTCCATCAGTCCCTTTGACTGTCAGCAGGCAGCCTTCTTCCAGGTGGTGGGCGACAGGGAGGGCACACACAGCTCTCCTCACCCAGGTCACTGGTACCTCCTCTCTTCAGCTGCTTTGTAACATCCCAGGACTTGGTTCTCTTTAGCCCATCCTGTGTGTCACATCCCACTATCCAAAACAATCAGTGTGGCTCTTACTAACCAGACCTACCCAGGCAACTGTAATCTCACCACTTTATGGGGAAGGGGGAGTTCCCCAAAGGAAAGAAGGTGGCTATTATGCAACCAACCAGGTAAGGAATGCTGGGCTGGGCAGAGGAAACAACTGACACCCACTAGGAAAACCATCTCACTACAAATCAGGACTTAATAGAATTCATTAACTGGTGCTGGATTCAGTAAATATTGTTTGCATCCTATTAAGTGCCAGGAGCTATGTTAGGAGTTGGGACAATAAGAATAATGACACAGAAGTCCCTATTCCTCTAAGACTACTCAATTAAACAAGTGATCACACACGCAAACTGGCTACTGTGATTCTACATCATAAAATGTTGGGCGGCGCCTGTGGCTCAAGGAGTAAGGCACTGGCTCCACATACCAGAGGTGGTAGGTTCAAACCTGGTCGCAACCAAAAACTACAAAAAAAAAAAAATGTTATGGTCTGGGAACACAAAAGAGCATGCATTTAATTCTGCCTGGCTGTTGGGGGTGGGGGGGTGAAGGGAAGCTACAAAAGATAAGTGTCCTTGAACTAGGCCTTGAAGTTGCAGTAAAGAGATTGGCTGGTAGAAAGGGATAGAATAGTCATTCAAGCAAGAGAAAAGACAGAGGACAGGAAGCTGTGGATCCTAAGAATGTTGGGGAATTCTCCCAAACTGGCTAGAGTGTGGTGTCATGTATTTGGTAGGGTGGTAGGCTTCCTAAAGATGCCCATGTCTTTATACCTGGAACCTGTGAATATTACCTTATCTGGCAAAAGAGACTCTGGAGTTGTGATAAAGTTAATGTTTTTCTTTGTTTGTTTTTTTGAGACAGAGTCTCAAGCTGTTGCCCTGGCTAGAGTGCTGTGGCATCATACCTCACGGCAACCTCCCACCTGGGCTCAAGCGATTCTCTTGCCTCAGTTTTTCTATTTTGGAGTAGAAGTTGAGGCAAGAGAATTGCTTGAGCCGAAGGGTTTGAGGTTGCTGTGAGCTGTGACACTATAGCACTCTACCAAAGGTGACAATGTGAGACTCTGTCTCAAAAAAAAAAAAAAAAAAATTGGGGCTGGCTGTGGTGGCTTATGCCTGTTATCCTAGCACTTTGGGAGGCTGAGGCAGATGGATCCCTTGAGCTCGACCCTAAGCAAGAGTGAGGCCCCATCTCTACTGAAAATAGAAAAACTAGCCAGGCATTGTGGCAGATGCCTGTAGTCCCAGTTGTTTGTAGCAAGCTAAGAGGATTGCTTGAGCCCAAGAGTTTGAGGTTGCTGTGAGCTATGACACCAGAGCACTCAGCTCCAGGGTGACAGAGTGAGATTCTGTCTAAAACAAACAAATAAACAAACAAACAAACAAAAAACACTGGGCCAGGGACAGTGGCTAAGGCCTGTATTACTAGCACTCTGGGAGGCAGATACAGGAGGACCTGCCTCAGGAGTTCAAAAGGAGCCTGAGCAATAGCAAGACCTGTTATCTACCCCCTAAAACAGAAAAAATTAGCTGGGTGTGGTGGTGCCATCCTGTAGTCCCAGCTGTTCACTACTGAGGAGGCTGAGACAGGAGGATTGCTTAAGCCCAGGGGTTTAAGTTTGCAGTGAGCTATGACGATGCCACTACACTCTAGCTGGGGCGACAGAGCAAGATGTGTAGATGTGTCTCAAAAAATATTGTATTTTGGGAGGGAAGATGGGAATGTTCTGATCTACAACTTGACTTAGGTGTTGATTACAAGGTTTTACAATTGTCAAAAATCACTGAACTGGGGCGGCACCTGTGGCTCAGTTGTTAAGGCGCCGGCCCCATATACTGAGGGTTGTGGGTTCAAACCCGGCCCCGGCCAAACTGCAACAAAAAAGTAGCCGGGCGTTGTGGCGGATGCCTGTAGTTCCAGCTACTCAGGAGGCTGAGGCAAGAGAATCACCTAAGCCCAGGAGCTGGAGGTTGCT
>CAUYRH010028024.1:0-11103 GCA_963574655.1 Perodicticus potto
TAGTGATTAAGAAAATGCTATGAAGGCTATCTCTCACAGTACGATCAAAATGTTTCTGATTGTATATGAAGCACATTCTGCCCTATGATTGCACCAATGTACACAATTATGATTTAATAAAATTATTTTAAAAAAAAGAAAGAAATGTGCTATTTGAAGTACAAGGAGCAGAGTCCTAAGTGAATGAAGGAGGCAGTGCAAACCAGGTTCACATTGTGGTTCATTCCGCTTAACTAAACAGGTCCGCCCAGCCTTGACTATGACTCATTTGTTGAAGAACATATATGCCACCTCTGACTCAGCAGCACAGAAGCAAAGCTAGGGAAGGAGTATCCTTAACTGGGCAAAGCCTAAATAAAGTGGAGAAGAGAGCACCTCCCCAGCACCATAGCTATCACCAGCCTCAGTTTCCTATCGTCAGCTTCTTCCCTACATGTTTATCCATCTTCTGCAGGGCTATTCCAATGATCCCTTTAAATTTCAGATCTACTGCTGACTTTCCTCAATATCTATTTCCTGGTTCTAATATAAAAACATAAAACCTGATTTTTATTGGGCCCATGACCACCCAGAGTAAAGACTTCATTTCCCAACCTTTCGTGTAACTGGGTATGGACATGTAACTAAGCTAAAATTAAGAGTCTGTGAAGGCTTCTGGAAAGCATCTTTAAAAGAACTCTGGAGCGTCTCTGTAACTCTTTTCTTATTTATCATTGCTTCCACCTTCCTGCCACAACTGTAGGTTTGGAATATGCATTTGTAGGCTACATACAGGGATGGTTGAAAAGCTCTTAGATTTCTGAACAGAGCCACCATACCAGTCCCAGACAGGTAAGTCAAGACAGTCACGTGAAAAAGAAACACCTACATTTTTCAGACCAATGTTAATTTGGAGCTTTACATTATCAGCTTTACATTAAACCTAACTGTAAATAATATGTCAGTCGTGTATGCCATCCCTTTGCCTAAAGCTTCTCCACTTATCCTGTTTGCCCCCAGAGAACAATTACAACTGCAGGAGCTAAACCTTCCAGGTCCTTATATCCTGCATATTTCACATCAGATTCTTAGTTTCTGTGCTGATATTTTAACAAACGAACAATACCTAATGATTTGTACTTCCCTAAGTATCCTATAACTTCATAATTTGTTCTTTTCATTTCTTTACAAATAATGTCGGCTTCTGCTTTTAATTCCATCCTTGCCTGTTTGACAGAGAAGTGTCACCTCCTCTGAGACACCATCTCTTATTGTTTGGACAGACTTATATACTCCTTTGACTCTATTTCAATTATACCTGAGCAATCACCCACCTAACAATTGCTTCACCACTAAAGGTTTGTATTTCTGACTTGACAAATGAAGAGTGCCATGTTGACCGTTGAAAATACGTATGCTTCCAGACACATGATAAATGCTCTTCAAATTAATTTTAAGGGAATAAAGGTTGATCACCCAGCCATCTTCCATTGCTAATCAATGAGCTACTTCAATATGGCTTAATTGATTCCTTTAAACCTTTAGATTCTATCTTGATGTGAATCTAGGCTGTGACATCTACAAGCTCTGTGTACTTGGGCAATTCTCTTTCAATTTCTGAGCATCAGTTTCTTTTTCTTTAAAACAGTGGAGGAAAAAGTTACCTCATGGTATTTGGGGGTCATTAACATCATAAAATACATAGACCATTTGTTCTAACCTCATATTAACCCTCAATCAATGGCATTGTCATTGTTATTGTCTGGAAAAATTTACCCAGCTTAGACAAATCATTCCAAAATTGCCAGGATTCAAAAAACAAGAGGCACAAGGATTCCACACTAAGAAGCCCATCAGGAAGTCAATGGCATGGGCAGCTTTACATAATGGAATGAGTGCTGGACTGGTCATCCTAATCTTTGATCAAACACTAGATTGCTATGAGATCATGAGGGAATCGCCCTCACTCCAAACCTTAGTGCCCATATGTGCAGGCTTAGTGCTTAAAATGATGTTAAAGGACCCATTTGCATGTCTACTACAGTAACTCTGGTCCATGCTTCCTTCAACCAGACTTTAACATTCTTATACCATTGAACCACACATCTTACCCTTAGGTGGATTGCTCTAACCAGTTGCCCCAAGCCCCCACACTCCTTACTCACCTGCTCACTGTCTTATGGGAAGGAGGATGAGTTACTTGCACCTTCAGACATCAGCCTGATGCTGCGTGTCTGTGTGCAGTAGGTGATTGGTTTCACATGGCCACAAGATCCAGCAGCTGGGGACATCTGCTTACACTTAGCACACAGACAAACTTTCCAAAGTTAGGAGTCAACGTGCTCCAGACTGAGCAGGGCTTGGCCCCTCTGGGCTAAAGACTAATCTTGTGACCTGGATTCATATGTCAAGAAGAATAACCTAGACATGAAATGTTTGAAATAGTAATCAGCACTCTGGCATCTCTGGGTATAGATAAATTGCCTATGGAAATGGAACAGAGATGGACAAGAAGCAAAGTATTATACTGATGAAGATGATTAAGGACAATTCTGAAGGATGCTTATTCCCAGAAGGAAATTGATGCTTCAGGAATATTGACCCACATAGAAAGGCATGACCAACTGAGAGATAGCCTCAGCATGTGGTCCAAGCTCATTGCAAGGAAGAAAGTACCCACTGTCAACGCTATTGCCCTACAGACCCATATTTTTGCTTCTTTGCTATAGATAACATGCATAGGGAAGTAGTGCTTGCCTTGAAATTACTTGGCCCAGGTCCGCTTCAAGTCTTTCATCCTCTCTGCGCATCCTTGGACAAGTCATGCTGCTTTTCTGAGAAGCTGCTACTTCACCTCAAAAAGGATGCCACTGGGGATCAAATAAGATGCTTCATGCAAGTGTTTTGTCTACTATGGAATATCATCCAGATGTCAAGACCTGTTGTTACTATCCTACTATCCGAAGAATGTCTCAAGGTCATAGAGATAAAAGTGGAGATATTTAATTCTACCAACCAGAATAGAAGTTATTGTAAGATCCCCTAAGAGATGTATTTTGTCCACTTTCCAGAGATCTCAGCCTCTCAGAGATAGGTGGCCACAGTCTCAAAGAAAAGCCAATTCTAGTCTCCAAGAACCATGGTGGTCATAAAATCCTGCCAAAGTCTTCCTCCTTCTCATCATTCAATAAACTAACACAGGAAGGAATTGGTAAGGATTAAGTCAAACCAAAGAAAATTTCATCAAAGATGAAAAGTTCTCAATTCTACTTCCAAGCCACATGTACTAGCCAGAATAGAAGTTATTGTAAGATAACTGAACATGGTTAAGATTAGCTATTATAGTATAAGGTGAATAGGGAAAGAACCCCTTTTATCTTTTATTTACTGGGAAGTTCCTTAGTAAATGATCTTTATCAAGCTATCACCACACTGCCATTATTAACTTTATGGTTATTACTGGTATTCCTTATGTTTAACATTTACGGTTAATGTTCAAATGGGCCACCCCACAGCTTGGTTGGAATCATTAGCAGATCAACTTTTTGAGCAATTTCTGGACATCGTCTCTGTCCCAGGCACTATATCAGACACCATTGAGGATTTAAAAGCATAGCATTCTCTTTATGAATGAGAAAGAACATCAGACAGTGACCATGTTCCAGAGTAACTGACGTATGATAGAAATTTACATGTGGCTTGGAAGTAGAATTGAGAACTTTTCATCTTTGATGAGATTTTTAGTTGGTGTTCCTTTCAAAATTATCTGCAAGATTTCACGTTGAGATCATTTGCTCCATCGAAGAAAGGTCCGTGACAGGACTGTTTATATCTTTAAGAACTAATATACAAAGAATTCAGTGGCTTTCTCATACTCCATAAGCTGTGATAATTTACTCTAGGCCTTGCTATTCTGCCAGAATCATTGCAAAAAAAAAAAATTCCATATAACAATAGTCATCCTATAAAAGTTTGATGCAATTTCTAAAATCTTAGGCATTTTGAATTTAAAATATATTCATGGTTGCTCAGAGCTATTAGAATCAAACCCAAGGACCACAGTGGTCCTCAGGCCTCTCGTAACCTTCTCCCTGAATATTTCTGTGGCCATTTTTCCTTCACCATACCCACCCCCACCACCTGAGCAAACATGCAGTCTGTACTCCACTTGTGCCAGCTTCCAGCAACTCCCTGAGCAAGTCTTGCTCTGTGACACTTGTCTGTACGTGTGCACAGGCTCGTACAATTCGTTCTTCTTGGGAAACCTCTTCCCACCTTATTGCCTGCATAATTCCACATGATTTTGTCCTCAGGAATGAGCACAACAATCAGTGATCCTGAGAAATGTCCCCAAGAACCATATCCAATTTTGGATCACTTCCTCCAATCCCAAAGCACCTGATCGTTGCAACCATCCAGCACTTACTGGATTTTTTTTTTTCTTATAATTCCCTATTTCCTTGTCTGTCACTGGTGTGTGAGATTTTGGGAAACAGAAGGCATCCCTGATTCTTCAGTATGTCATTCACAGCATTCAATAAAATCCTCTGGGATGCATGGACAAAAGCATAGACAGGCAGACAAGTGGTTTCCAGAACCACAGCCAAAAGCACGTCACCTTTCTTCTTGGAATAATAATTACATAAGACCTAACAAACTATCCAGTAACCTTTGAAATATCGTGGTCCTACTCATCAAGAAACCCAAAATAGTTGGAATGGACCTGTGAATTGCCAAATTCCCTAATAGCCAGTAAAACAAGAGCAATCAATTATATCTTTTAGTTTTCATTCATGTCTAGACATTCCAAAGACTCGAGATAAAAGGGGTCCTTTCCCTACTCACCTTATCCTATAATAGCTAATCTTAACCATGTTCAGAATCCTAGCCTATAGTAGTGTTTTACAACCAACAGAAATTCTACTGGGAAAAAAAAAGGAGAGAAAGAATATAATGAGAAGAATATGGCTTGATCTTCAATCTTTTATAGCAATATAATGCAGTTTCCCAAATTCAAAGGTAACTAAACACCAACATTAAGTATCTTCCCATTAAAGTCTTCCCTTTAATGGCTGATGCTGTACTCATCAATTTCCCTCTTTCTATTGTGGAAGTCTGCTCTTAACCAAGCTGAAAGACTTTTCTACTGAAAATGCTCATAATGGTCTCTCCAGGTGTATGACTGATCTTAATGTGTAGACACCAAAGGCTCTCGTCTCAAACATACAAAGACTTTCGTCTGCCTGGGTCCTTTCTTTTCATGAACACTACCTCCAGCAGAATTCTGTTAATCTGAAGCCTCTAAATCTTCTTGATTGATACAACCCAGACTGAACTTTCCTTGCTATCTCTGGTCTGCAAAATGATTTGATCAATGTACACACACACACATGCACAAGATAGTGGTGGCATGTTTTAAACTACCCAATGAGGACAATCACATTTTCCTGTACTTAGAAAATGCTAATTACAGAGCGGTCTCGGCAGCAGAGCACAGAGCTGATGGCCGCTTCTCATTTCCTTCCATGCCTCTGTACTAACAGGTATTCTCTGTCTAAAGCACCGTCTGTGCAAAACCACCCCCCTACTCTGCATTCCCTTTTCCTGTGCTGGTTTGCATTATTAAACTTACTGAAGATCTATGAGAATAGGATCTTGGGCAGTTGTGTTTATGGTTACATCTCTTCAGCTAGAATTCCTGGCACGTATCAGCTACTAGATTATAGATAGCGGACAAAGAGAGAAATAGAAATAGAGATAGAAATAGAAAAGGTAGCCAGGAAGAGGTCAAGACACAGATAAATTCTCACCTAACTCAGCTGTGCTTCAGTTCTTAGAAGCTGTGTGGCCTTGGAAAGTAGATTAAATGTGTCAGCATTAAATCCATAGCTTATCTAGGTTGAACTAAGTTTGCACACACAAAATGTTATATTCTGAACTAATTCTTCTATTCCAAGTTGGTGGAAAAAATTACACAGAATAGACTCACTCTCATTCCCTCCCTCTAAGCCAGCAGTTCTCAACCTGTGGGTCATGACCCCTTTGGGGGTTGGATGACCCTTTCACATGGGTTGCCTAAGACCATTCTGCATATCACATATTTACGTTACAATTCATAACAGTAGCAAAATTACAGTTATGAATTAGCAACAAAAATAATTTTATGGTTGAGAGTCACCACAACATAAGGAACTGTATTAAAGGGTCGTGGCATTAGTTTGAGAACCACGGCTCTAAGCCCTCAACTGATCAAGCAGCACACCACATGGAAGCCTCCTAGGACAT
Organism: Perodicticus potto; assembly: GCA_963574655.1. NCBI lineage: Eukaryota > Metazoa > Chordata > Mammalia > Primates > Lorisidae > Perodicticus > Perodicticus potto. The sequence goes on from CAUYRH010028024.1 coordinate 6,265, forward strand.
GATGCCCCTGGGTCTTCTTTTCTGGTGTGGATTCTGCATGGTTCTCCTTGCTTGCTGATGTGGGGCCTTGACTGCCCGTGCTCTGGGCTTTCCACTGTCTTGGCCTGGCTGCTTCTCTTTTTTTGTTTTTTGTTTTTGTTTTTGTTTTTGTTTTTTGCTGCTTTCTTTCTTCTTATTAAATTATAGCTGTGTACATTAATACAATCATGGGGTACAATGTGCTGGTTTTATATACAATTTGAAATATTTTCATCTAACTGGTTAACATAGCCTTCATGGCATTTTCTTAGTTATTGTATTCTCTTTACTGACTCACTGGGTCTGTCTGAAACCGAGTAGAGCAGATCCAGGGCTGACCTCAAAAATTAAGGACGAGTCTGCACTGTGGCCAGGAGAGACCTGTGCCTTTAGGTGCCAGAAGGAAAGAAAAGGCTCAGAGAGGAGATTGGAATGTCCCTCTAACTGCACCACTTAGCATTTGACTGCATCTGCCTTTCTGCCTTTAGACCAACTTTCAGAATTGCATAAGCAAGTCGTAAAAATGGTCTGAATCCTGAAAGAAGTCTTTTATCACCAGAGTTTTACCTCCCTGGAATGTAATTTATTTCCAGATTTGAAGGGAGGAGGAGTGGGAGATGAAAGGAGGGTGAGCTATTTAATAGTTTAAAACTAACAAGAGAAAGTAATTGAAACCCGTGATTGGTGCTTTTATTGCTGGCAAGCAAAATGTGACTTACTTTATAGAATAAGTTCCCTGTCTGTTAATGACTCCCTAAAATCCAGTGAGCTCTGCCTTGGTTCCCTCTGTGCCTCAGTCTCCCCTATGGTAGAATAAGAAAATCTGAACTTTCCAAGGCTGCAGTCTTGTGTTCCAAAACGTATAAAATGTCTTACGAAGATAAAATTAACTACTAGTTCTGCTGATCAGTGTTTAAATAGGACAAAGAACACAATGGAGAAATATTAGCATTTTTGTGTCTAGAATCAGCCACCCAACTATTTCTCTAAAATGCTTTGACATGTTTGGTTTCCAGCTAGTCTGAATGTTTTGTCACGAAAATACTCATAAAAATTCTACTCTACTTAGGTAGAAAATCACAAGGCTGCATGCATTCCTGTACATCAAAACTCCTTATTCCTGGGCAGATACAAGATGTATAAAGACTCAGAAATGTTTTGTAACAGAATTGAAACATTGCCAGTGCAGTAGCTCATGCCTGTATTCCCAGCACTCTGGGAGGCCAAGGTGGACCGATTGCCTGAGCTCAAGAGTTCGAGACCAGCCTGAGCAAGAGCAAGACCCTACCTCAAAACACAGCAGGTGTTGTGCTGGGTGCCTATAGTCAGGAGGCTGAGGCAAAAGGATCACTGGCACCCAAGAGTTTGAGGTTGCTGTGAGCTATGATGTCACAGTACTCTACCCAGGGTGACCAAGTGGGAGTCTGACTTAAAAAAAGAAAGAAAGAAGGAAGGAAGGAAGGAAGGAAGGAAGGAAGGAAGGAAGGAAGGAAGGACGGGAGGGAGGGAAGGAAGGAGGGAGGGGAGGGGAGGGGAGGAGAGGGGAAGGGAGGAGAGGGGAGGGGAGGGAGCGAGAGACAGAGAGAGAAATTAAAACACAATTAGAGAGGTAGGGGCCAGGGAATTAGATTATGTGTCTTCATTTGAACACGACATTTTAGCATTGCTGTGGAGGCTAGAGTGTTTTCAGAGGTGCATTTGATGTCACATCTGTATTAGAGAGTGTGTGCACACATGCCCCCATTTTGTTGTGCTTTTTCCCTTTTTGAAGCTGCAAATAGGAACCGTGAGCTGTGGCAGCCTCCAGGATGCAGAGGGGACTGCTCCTCTGATCTGCTTTGCTGTGACAGCTGCTTGACAAGCTTGGCAGTGCTGTCTTCTTAGCTTCTCAGATTCCTCAAAGATCCTCCCCTGAAAACTGTGCATTGAGCCTCCAAACCACCCAGACCCTGCCACTCTTTCTTCCGGCCTTGATACACTACACCTGCTTTGGAACCCATCTGTAATGCAAACCTGCTTGTGAAGAAGCCAGAGAATGGATTCTGTGTGCACAACACAGAGTGGTGCAGTGCCAAGAGGATTCAGAGTCAGAAAACCCAGGTTCTGATCCCCGTTTTGCTAATTACTACATGAGCTACCTTGGGGTACATTATTTCTCCACTCTAGGCTTCAACTTCCTGATCTACAAATGCAGGGGTGATGACCTTTGGGCAGGCCTAGTCTCTTGGTTGCTACAAGAGTTTGTAAACTATACATCTTCAAATAGCCATAAGGCATTTTTTAATATTAGAAGCAATATTTGAAAACTAGGGCAGACAATTTTACAGGACATTATTATAAGTAATGCTACTTAATACAAATAGAAATATGCTACCTTAGAAAGTTTTGAAACTTAGAAAAAAAGAAAACAGATCTTCTTAGCTAATTTCCTTAAAAGAGGAAAAAAAAAATTTCTCTGGTATCTACAGGATGACTTGGAGGCATAGAGAGAATCAGCATTTTAATGTCATTTTTTTGTGTGTTAATAAAGTTATCCCCCGTTCAGTTTTCTATCAGCGTCTTTAATTTAGGAGGAAAGTCCCAGGTTGGTCCAAAGAGATGTCTTAGGCTCGGAACCTTCTGCAGGTTATCTTCAAATGGATGTTAGATTGAAAAGAATAGATTGGTATAGCCATTATGGAAAACTGTGTAGATGTTTCTAAAGGGTTTAAAAATAGAACTACCATATGACCAGTAATCCCTCTTCTGAGCGTATGCCCAAAGGAAATGAAATCATCACCTTGTAAAGATATCTGCACTCCCAAGTTCATTCCACTATTATTCACAAAAGCCAAGATCCTAGTGTCCGTTGACCAATGAATGAACAGAGAAACCATGGTGTGTATGTGTGTGTGTACATACATAAATACAAAGGCCTGACAATTAAATTTGCAAACTCATCCTAGAAAAAATGCTACATAAGTCATTGCTATCATTATGGTCACTTTTGAAATACTCCTCTTGGAAAGCAATATACAGATGCCAGCACCTAGTTCACACTTCAAAGAAATATTGGAACCCCTTTTCTAGAATAGCTAAAAGATCTATTGTGATATTACCCTTGATGTCCTGAATTCATCAAAATGTCTTCCTTTAAATATTTCAATTATCTTCAGGTAAAGAAAAAAGTCACTCGGGGCTAGAACAGGTAATTAGGGAGGGTGCCCCCCAAACAGGTATTTGTTTACTAGCTAAAAACTCCCTCACAGACAGTGCCATGTGAGATGGTGCATTGCCATGATGCAAGAACCATGAGTTGTTGGTGAAAAGTTCAGATAATTTTTGAGTAACTTTTTCATGCAGCCTTTTCAGCACTTCCAAATAATAAAATTGGTTGACTGCATAAATTCATAATGAATAATCCCCCTGATATCAAGAAAAGATTACAACATCATTCTGAGTCTTGATTTGGACTGATGGATCATTTTAAGCCATGGAGAATTGGCTGATTTCCATTGTGCACCGTGAGGCTTCATTTCAGGGTCGTACTGGTACACCCATGTTTTGTCACAGTGATAACACAGCCCAAAACATCATCTTTCCTCTCCTAAAGGTCTTGGCAAACTTTGACTCTCCTTTTATTCATCTCTGAGCTCCTTCAGGACTATTTTTTCACACACCTTTCTCATGCCAAGATTTTAAGTTAACATTGTCCTGTTTCTTTACAGATATTTACTTGGATTGCTTCACTTCACATAGTCAGTGGAGGATTTTGATGCATAATTCAGTGAATTTCTGCACCATTTTCATCAGTTCTCCTTGTTATTGGCTGCCCTGACCTCTATTCATCAGTGATACACCAATTATTGAAGTTTGAGACATGTTTATTTATCCTTAAGTTATAGTTCTTCCAAGAGAGTATCAGAGAAGAGAAGTGATACGGCCATGTCCAGCTGGACAAGGTTCTGGGGCACAGCCAAGGTAAGGATGCAGAATGCCTGGTCCCAAGGACTTTATGATTCCTACTGTTTTGCAAATGCTGACACTACCTTTGGTCTCTCATAATTTTAGAAATCCTAAAGATATTCCCGCCCCAGCTTCCAAAAAATGATACTGCTATAGCAAATTACCATGCTCTCTGACTTTCTATGGGGCTGGGTCCACTCAAGTCAGTCAATTTTGAAGGCAGATTGTAAATCTGGTGTTAGAGGCCATCTACTCCCAAGATTGCAAAATGGATTGTCCACAGCTTGTGTTCAGCTGACAGCTATGTCTCTTCTGCCCTAAACAAAGAATTGCTAATTTGTCTTATGTTTTTAGTGAGTTGCTAATTATATGTGAAATCAGGATATTTCACATATAAACCTTTGGTCAGACTAATTAGAAATAGAAAAGTAAAATCTCTAGTCACCTCAATCAGAAATGATACAGGGGAAATTACAACTGATGCCACAGAGATACAAGAGATCATCTCTGAATTCTACCAGAAACTCTATGCCCAGAAATTTGACAATGTGAAGGAAATGAATCAATATTTGGAATCACACCCTCTCCCCAGACTTAGCCAGGAAGAAATAGAGCTCTTGAACAGACCAATTTCAAGCACTGAGATTACAGAAACAATCAAAAATCTTCCAACCAAAAAATGCCCTGGTCTGGATGGCTTCACACCAGAATTCTATCAAACCTTCAAGAAAGAGCTTATTCCCATGCTTCAGAAATTATTCCAAAAAATTGAGGAGGAAGGAATCTTCCCCCAACACGTTCTACGAAGCAAACATCACCCTGATACCAAAACCAGGAAAAGACCCAACTAAAAAGGAGAATTTCAGACCAATTTCA
>CAUYRH010028025.1:0-16452 GCA_963574655.1 Perodicticus potto
ACCCTGGATAGAGTGCTTTGGCATCACAGCTCACAGCAACCTCCAATTCCTGGGCTTGAGCGAGTCTCCTGCCTCCACCTCCCAAGTAGCTAGGACCACAGGTGCCCGCCACAACGCCCGGCCATTTTTTGGTTGCAGCCGTCATTGTTGTTTGGCGGGCCGGGCTGGATTCGAACCGGCCAGCCCAAGTATACATGGCTGGCGCCTTAGCCCGTTGAACCACAGGTGCCGAGCCAAAATCCATCCTTTTTTTTTTTTTTTTTTTTTTTTTTTGAGACAGAGCCTCAAGCTGTCACCCTGGATAGAGTGCGTGGCATCACAGCTCACAGCAACTTCCAATTCCTGGGCTCAAGCGAGTCTCCTGCCTCTACCTCCCAAGTAGCTGGGACTACAGGCACCCGCCACAACACCCGGCCACTTTTTGGTTGCAGCCGTCATTGTTGTTTGGCGGGCCCGGGCTGGATTCGAACCCGCCAGCTCAGATGTACATGGCTGGTGCCTTAGCCTGTTGAGCCGCAGGCACCGAGCCAAAATCCACCCTTTTAAAAGAATCTTATGAGACACATATTTGCACACAAACACATGCAGAAATTTCTCACACACATACACACAAATGCCCTCCTATATTATTTTCTATTGAACTATAAATTTGCCTTTGCTATTTAATTCTTGCCAGATCTGGAAACCTCCTTAGTAAGTAGCATTAGGTAGGGAAAAATCAGGATTTTATTTGCCTCCCTCTGGTCAGTCAGTTTTCCTCACTCTATTCTTTCCCCTACTTGTTTGTGGGGCATCTATACCATACTGAATTCCCATATGCATACCCACGTGATTCCCTAAGCTCTCCACTCTATTCCTGTGGTCTTATTCCACAGTTTCCTTTACTATGTCCTTGAGTAGTGAAAGTCATGATTATGCCTTTTTTTTTAAGCTGACTCAACTTTGGACTCATGGACATTTATTTTTGCAAAAACAAAAAAATTAGAATAGGCTTATAAAGTTCCAAAAAAAGAAAACCTAGCTGCAATTTTGATCAGGCCTACATTGAATAAATACCCCTTAATTTGGGACAATTGACATCTTTATAACATTAAGTTATGCTATTAAAAACTATGAGTATCTCTCCATTTTTCAGAACCTTTTATTTTGTCCTTTAATATCAATTGTTTAAACTTGCTCCATAGACGTTTTATATTCCCTAGAGTCTGCTATTATTATGACTAGTATTTTTGTTTTCATTATACTCTTTATAGATTATTACATAAAATTTTTATGTATTTTATGTACATTATTACATTTTCTAATTGGTCATTATACATTATTACATTTCATAATATAATAATGTATTATATACATTATTACATTTCCTAGTTGGTTATTATTTATTTATTTATTTATTTATTTTTTTTTTTTGAGACAGAGCCTCAAGCTGTCACCCTGGATAGAGTGCTGTGGCATCACAGCTCACAGCAACCTCCAATTCCTGGGCTCAAGCGAGTCTCTTGCCTCCGCCTCCCAAGTAGCTGGGACTACAGGCATCTGCCACAACGCCCAGCCATTTTTTGGTTTCAGCTGTCATTGTTGTTTGGCGGGCCCGAGCTGGATTCGAACCCACCAGCTCAGGTGTACATGGCTGATGCCTTAGCCTGTTGAGCCACAGGCACCGAGCCTCCTAGTTGGTTATTAATGATGAAGAGAAATACTACTCACTTATTAGATAAATATTTTATCTGGATTCAACGGTTAGCTCCCTTTTTAGTTTTGATTTGATGATTTGATTCATTTGGTTGTTATGAAGTTAATCATTTCTTCTGAAAAGAAAAAATTACTATATCTTTTTTTTTCTTTCCCCTTTCTTTCTTTCAAAATTTTCGTCTGTCTACTTGTGTTTATTTTTCTTATATGTTAGTCAGATCTCCTATGGTAAAGAACAGTGGTGGTGGCTCAGCGCCTGTGGCTCAAGCAGCTAAGGCGCCAGCCACATACACCTGAGCTGGTGGGTTTGAATCCAGCCAGGCCACAAAACAATGACGGCTGCAACCAAAAAATAGCCTGGCCTTGTGGTGGGTGCCTGTAATCCCAGCTACTTAGGAGGCTGAGGCAGGAGAATTGCTTGAGCCCAGGAGTTGGAGGTTGCTATGAGCTGGGATGCCATAGCACTCTACCCAGGGTGACAGCTTGAGGCTCAGTCTCAAAAAAAAAAAGAACAGTGCTGGTAGAGGTACATAGTACAAAGCTTACAAACTCTCAGTTTTTCTATAGTATCCTTGTATTCTCACCAAAAGAAGAAAAATAAAGTTGCTCTATTAACAAGCCTCTTTATAGGCTCGGCGCCTGTGGCTCAACCGGCTAAGGCGCCAGCCACGTACACCTGAGCTGGCAGGTTCGAATTCAGCCTGGGCCCACCAAACAACAATGACGGCTGCAACCAAAAAATGGTCGAGCATTGTGGCGGGCTCCTGTAGTCCCAGCTACTTGGGAGATGGAGGCAAGAGACTCGCTTGAGCCCAGGAATGGGAGGTTGCTGTGAGCTGTGATGCCAAAGCACTCTATCCAGGGTGACAGCTTGAGGCTCTGTCTCAAAAAAAAAAAATGTTCCTACAGATCTTAGATATATAACTTTTACCAGTTTAAGAAATCTTCCATTTTATTGCCAAGTGGTTTAATCATAAGCAAGTATTAAACGTCATAATTATGTTTTTCTGCATCTAGTTGAATTTTTACAAGTGTTTTTTATTTATTTTATTTTTGTTATGCTCAGAAGAGTGTCGTGGCATCATAGCCCCACAGCAACCACAGACTCTTGAGCAATCTTCTTCCTCATCTTCCTAAACTGGGATACAAGTGGTTGCTACAATGTCCAGCTATTTTTTTAGAGATGGCATCTCACTCTTGCTCAGACTGGTCTCAAATTCCTGAACTCAAGCAATCCGCCCACCTCAGCCTCCAAGAGTGCCAGGATTATAGGTATGAGCCACCACGCCCAACAGATTTTTTTTTTCCAAATAAGTTTTCTGACTTCAAACCATCCTTGCATTCCTGGGATAAGCTCTATAAGTTATGATGTATTATTTATTTTAAAGGTTTCTGGATTCAGTTAGCTAATAATTTATTAAGCATATTTTGTATTAACTTATATAAAATAATCTGTAATTTATTTTCTTACACATTTATATATTTTATCTGGTTTGAAACCCATATTTATCCTGGTGAATGAAACAGGCAGTTTTCTCTCCATTTTATCTTCTGCAGTATCTGTTGAAAGATCAGAAGTAATAATTCTTTTTAAGGTTTGTTAAAATTGATCTATAAAAACATCTGGGCCTAAATCTTTTGGGGGAAGAAAGTCTTTAGCATTTCAAATTCCTTTAGTCTATGCCAGTTTTCTTTTTTTTCTGATGCCAAATATTGGCATATTATATTTTTTTCAAGATACATGTTGCTTTCATCTAAATTTTCAAGTATATTAGTAATAGATATTTTTAGTGATCTTTTCTTACATTTGCCTTTGTTGTATGTGTTGCTATTGTTCCTTTATCATTGTATATGTTGTTTATTTACCTCTTTCTTTCATTAGTCTTACAAACAGTACTTCTCCTATTAATCTTATTAAAATCTTCAGGCTCAGCGCCTGTGGCTCAACAGGCTAAGGCGCCAGCCACATACACCTGAGCTGGTGGGTTCGAATCCAGCCCGGGCCTGCCAAACAATAATGATGGCTGTAACCAAAAAATGGCCAGACATTGTGGTGGGCGCCTGTAGTCCCAGCTACTTGGGAGGCGGAGGCAGGAGACTCACCTGAGCCCAGGAATTGGAGGTTGCTGTGAGCTGTGATGCCACAGCACTCTATCCAAGGTGACAGCTTGAGGCTCTGTCTCAAAAACAAACAAACAAAAAAAAAGTAATATAAAATCTTCAAAAGACCAGCTATTGTTCTCATGAGTCTTTCTATTGTTACTGCTATTGTTATTCTCCAATTCATCAGTTTCTGCCCTTCATTATCTTTTTCTCATATAATGTTTCTTGGCATTTCTTTCTAGTTTTTTATTTTAAAGCTTAGCATATTTGCTTGACATTGAAATTCTGAATATAATGAAAAGGCTAATGGTATTATGCCATAGATTTGTATATATCATATCCCTCAGGTCTTGGCTGTGCAATCTGTGGTGAGTCATTTAATTTTTCTGAGTGTCTGAACTATAAACTGCAAACTGAGCTTGACACCCCTTTCTCCCATGGCCCTTGGGAGCACTCTATGCACACAGGCACCTGGAGCACCCACAGATGTCAATCCCCTCCCCTTCCCTTTCCCAGAAGTTAATTAGAAAACCACTCATCACAGATTCATGAAATTCTTAAATCCTAAAGAAGTGGTCCCCAACTGGGGGCAATTTTTCTCTGCAGGGGACATTTGACGATGTCAGGAGACATACTTGGCTGTTACAACTGGAGTAAGATGAAGTGCAATGCAGGCATCTGGAGATGCTTAGGATCCCTGGGTAGATGCAGGCATACCAACAAACACCCCACAACACACGGGAACAGCTCTCACAGCAACAATTATCCAGGTCTCTAAACATCAACAGTGTCAAGGTCAAGAAACTTCACCATAAAGGAACCTCCAGTGGCCTCAGGTTCTGCTTCCCACCCAGTAAAAGGATTGTTCTACCAATATAGCCTCTGCTTGGACACATCCACGGACAGAAGGCTCACGACCTAAGAAGAGAGCTAACAGTAGAGGAAGGAACAGGGGCTTTGAAGTCAGGCACTCATGAACGCTGACCCACCCTTCATTCTAACTTACCATCCTTTTTTTTTTTTTCTTTTTTTGAGACAGAATCTTAAGCTGTTGCCCTGGATAGAGTGTCCTGGCATCACAGCTCCAGCAACCTCCAACTCCCGGGCTCAAGAGATGCTCTTGCCTCAGTTTTTCTATTTTTAGTAGAGATGGGATCTCGCTTTTGCTCAGGCTGGTCTTAAACTCACAAGCTTAAGCAATCCATGCACCCCAGCCTCTCAGAGTGTTAGGATTACAGGTGTGAGCCACCATGCCCAGCCTAACTTATCATCCTTGAACCTCACTTTCCTCATTTATAAAACAGACAGAACATTTAACTGTGAGGAATATATGAGCTAATCTCGGGGCACCCAGAATATAGCAAATGGCCAATAAACATTAACTTTTATAGTTAGCCTTTATTGCATGCAAATTTAGGGCTTAAAAATTCACACTATGGCAATACAGCTTTTTCTATCTGAAAGCCCCTCAGCTTTTGACAGTAAGTTCTCAGCTTCCACATTGGTAAAATAGAGGGCGCCATTAGATTAAAGCTTACAAACTGCCCACAGACATGTTTAGAGTTTGGCTTGCACTTATTCCCTCTCAGAATTCAAATCCATTTTTCTTCTATGTTAATGGGAAGATTTCACCTAAAACTTGGAAACTATAGCCTGTTTTGAAAAATAAAAGATAGAGTATACTAATCCAAGTTCATTCATGGCAATAATCCAGGGGAACAGAGCATTGCTACCCGGTGTACATGGGGTGTGTGCTTTCTGAAGCATCACTGTCCTGCATCACACCCTCGGCTCACTCTGGCTTCTGCAGGCATTTGGCTTTACATTTCTTAAGGTACATGGGCTCTCTGGCTCTTTTCATCTCTCCTAGTCTATGAATCCCAGAAACCATGAGCTGCTACTTAAAGAGGATATTTCCTTAATAAATTATTTACTTAGTAGAGAATCTAACTACTGGTGATTTGCTACAGCCTTCACTTAAAACAGAAGCTCTGATTCCATCTTTACACGGGGGAAAGAAAAATCTCTCTTAAAAAATACTCATAGCCCACTTGTTAATGGAAAGGAGCCTTTGATTTGCAAAGCTGACGAAGACAGCAGAAAGATCCAGGGCTGAAGGAGGAGGAGCTGAAACATGCTGGAGGGACCTGTGGGTCTAATATAGTCCCTAGGGCCCAGCTGTGTTCAGAATTCTCCAAATCCATCTCAGCTGGAGAGCTCTGATTTTTTTCACCAGGCCCAAGCAGACCTTCAGGAAGTCAGGGGTTGAGGGTGATGGCCAAGGACCGGCGATGCAGGGTGCCACGAAGATACAAAAAAAGAAAACAAGGCTCAGCACCTGTGTCTCAATGGGCTAAGGCACCAGCCACGTACACCTGAGCTGGCGGGTTCGAATCCAGCCCGGGCCGGCCAAACAACAATGACGGCTGCAACCAAAAAATGGCCGGGCGTTGTGGTGGGCGCCTGTAGTCCAGCTACTTGGGAGGCAGAGGCGGGAGACTCACTTGAGCCCAGGAATTGAAGGTTGTTGTGAGCGGTGATGCCACAGCACTCTATCCAGGGTGACAGCTTGAGGCTCTGTCTCAAAAATAAAAAAAAAAAGAAAACAAAGTCCATGACATGTCCCATCCTGGAGATGAAATTGGCCCCATTCTAACTGGCCCTCTGCAAGACTTCTCTCAGTGCATCCCACACAGCATGGAAAAGCAGCCATGATTCAGCCACAGCTGGCACTCAACTACAAGCAACCTACCTGCAGGCAAGCTACCCCATGTCACCGGGCTTCAGTTTCCTCATCAGAAAAATGGGTTTAATAAGGACGCCTACTTTCTCCCCAACTGCCCATGATCTAACTGGCATCGATTCCCACTCTTTCATTTTTAGATGACGAAACTGAATTTTGGGCGGGAGAATTGACTTGCAGCCTGTCCCTGCCTTTGGAGGTTCCTGATGTTGCCTCCAAAGGAAGTAAAACCTATTAATCAAATCCAAGGAAGACGTATTAAAAACAGATCTGCAGGCTCGGCTCCTGTGGCTCAACGGGCTAAGGCGCCAGCCACGTACACCTGAGCTGGCGGGTTCGAATCCAGCCCGGGCCTGCCAAACAAAATGATGGCTGCAACCAAAAAATGGCCAGGCGTTGTTGTGGGTGCCTATAGTCCCAGCTACTTGGGAGGCGGAGGCAGGAGAATCACTTGAGTCCAGAAGTTGGAGGTTGCTGTGTGCTGTGATGCTACAGCACTCTACCCAGGGTGACAGCTTGAGGCTCTGTCTCAAAACAACAACAACAACAACAAAAAAAAAACAGATCTGCAGTACAAACGTGGAGGTGCTAATTAACCAGGAATAAAGATAAACACAATGCTACTTAGTCTGACCCAGCTGGAGTAAAACAGATACCGCACAGTGCGAGGAAGGGTCTGTTGAGTCACCACAGGGCAGAAGCCACAACACACAGGAGTTTTTCAGTCCTGTTTGCTGCACTGGTGGACTGGAAGTAATTTGGCAATTATCTGGAGAGCTGATAAAAGTGTGCATTATCTTTGTTCCTTTCTGGCTTCTCTCTGAAGACTTTTTCTAAGGACTCCAACTTGTAGGAAAAGTAATCAAAAGCAATAGTCATTATGTCGATTGGAAAATGCTTTAGAAAGTTTTTCTGGGTGGCACCTGTGGCTCATTGAGTAGGGCGCCGGCCCCATATACTGAAGGTGGCGAGTTCAAACCCGGCCTCCGTGAACTGCAAAAACAGAAAAATAGCCGGGTGGCATTTTGGTGGGCGCCTGTAGTCCCAGCTACTTGGGAGGCTGAGGCAAGAGAATCGCCTAAGCCCAGGAGTTGGAGGTTGCTGTGATCTATGTGATGCCACAGTACTCTACTGAGGGCGGTAAAGTGAGACTCTGACTCTACAAAAAAAGGAAAAGAAAGTTTTTCTTAAATTATGCAGAGTGAGATGTGTTGAACAACGAGTCTCCTAAGGATGCTGATGTTCCCTGGAACATTAGACATACCTGTGAATAACAGTTACACGCTCAGAAATGAGGGCCCCTGGGTCTGGTGTTTAGGAGAAACTGCAGAGCAAAAGGGATAATGTTCATGTTATCATGTTAAGTGAAAAAAAGCAAAATAAAAAATGTTAGGGGTGACGATGGAATGAAAAGAGAATGAAAATGGCTGCATCAGAATAATAAGATCAAGGCATACTTTAAAATTTTCTTTCTGAGATTTTTATAATATATACACAATGTGGAGAAATACTGTTTTCTGCACCTCAGTTTAAATTCAGACTGGGATCTCTTTGTCTAGCCACGGACTCCCTGGTCTTTTTATAAGGTAAGCTGCTGACTAAGCACCTGCTCTGTGCCGGCTGGGCACCATGCAAGGTGCATTCCGCCATGCTGAAGGCGACGCCCCTCCGTACAACAGGTGTTAAAGGTAGAGATTAGCGTCTCAACTTTGAGAGAGAGGGAAAACGCAGAAAGCAAGGAACTTGCCCAGGGTCCCATGGCTAAGAAGGGGCAGAGTTAGGATTGAAGCCCAGGATGACCTGTACACAGCATCTGGTCTCTTTATAGCACCTAGATCCTCTAAAGCTGTGGTTCTCAACTTTCCTAATGCCACAATGTATTTTCATTGTTACAAAGGAGTCATGACCCACAGGTTGTGAACCGCTGTTCTAAAGTGTTGGGACGGGAAACAGTACATTAATTAACTTTGAATGACAATGCCACAGGTCCTCCTTGTTCTTCTGATGACCTCTACAGTGCTTCTGATGACCTCTGGAAGAAAGCTGATCCTTTTTAACAGTGAGAGAGCAGACTTGGAGGTGAGAACCCTCCCCAAATAAAAAGACTGTGTCAGAACTGAGTAATACCACTGGCTGATTTTCATCCACCGTATTCATCATTATCAGTATTTTCTCCACGGTTGTTTTCATCTCTATAGGCATGTAACACTAGTTTTCCATTCACTCTAGTGATGTAAAAATAACTCCCTTTTCATTTCTGCTTCCTTTTCTGTGAACTTCAGAATGTGCCTCTTTAGATGAATATTTCCGGATTCAGGGCTTCTGGGACATCAGGTTGAGCCACATCTCTCATACACAGCTGTTTTCTTGAGCACAGTAAAGCTCCACCTTAATGGGGCAAATAGGGTCCAATATTTAGTTATGTAAAAAGTGTTGCATTATCGTGAGGTCAGTTAGTGTGAGCCAGTATTTTCCAGGGTATCTGCACAGTCAGAAAATCACAAAAGTAAAGCAGAGAAGAGTATGCCATATGCTAGACTAAAAAACTGAGAACATCTCAAATGACTGACAGTCGGTCACTTCCGAGCCTTCCACACCCCATGCACACATCTCCATCTGGTGAGAACTTCAGCACCCCATCTCTGGCCCTGCGGTCTGGAGCCATTCATTGGAAGAGTTCTGCCTGACTTGTGAGACTGCACATCATCACAGGCTTTCAGTCAATCACTGCGATGAAAGCAGCTCAGCCTTCTCGATGGCACAGAGCTTCGACCATTCCAGCAAATGAAGGGGTGGTGGGTAATGTTCTGGAAAAGAAGCATGCAGCCAGATTTAGTCATTTTTACTCCTCAGAACTACAGAAATGAGTCTGACCACAACCATCTTTCCAAACTTGATCCATCTTTGCAAAGCCCCCTTTTAAGAACAAAAAATGGCATCAGCATCTCCTGTTAATTTTTTTTTTTTTGAGACAAAGTCTCACTCTGTTGCCCAGGCTAGCGCGCCACAGTGTCGACCTAGCTCACAGCAACCTCTAACTTCTGGGCTCAAGTGATCCTCCTGGCTCAGCCTCCGAGTAGCTGGAACTATAGTCCTATGTCAGGACTCCCAGATAATTTTTTATTTTTAGAAAAGATGGGGTCTCGCTCTTGCTCATGCTGGTCTTGAATTCCTGAGTTCAAGTGATCGTCCCACCTCAGCCTCCCAGAGTGCTAAGATTATGGTTGTGAGCCATCACATTGGACTTGCCTATTAATTTTGAAAAGATAACAATGTTTCTCTTTACAAGGCTTCTAGGACAAAGGAATGTTTCTGAATCCAGAACTATTCCATCTCAAATTTGCTCTTGATTAATATACAATGCAGGAAGAAATGGAAAAGGCTGAAAACTCTGGGGGCACACTTTGTTTTGCCCAGATGAGATCTCAGTAGCATCTAAGAGCTCCTCAATTTGAAGAGGTCATGCCACCCTTCCAAGGGATATTGATGAAGTTGGCTGTTCACCTGCAAGGGTACTCAAGGACAAGCAAGGCAAGGGGCTCTTTTTGTTGGCCACTGATAAATGTACAATCTAAATTAGTTTAAGCAATAAATGGGGGAAGAAGAATCACATTGATTCCTAAAACTGAAAAATTGAATAGTTCAGGGTAGATCTGACTGTAAAACCTTAGATTAGGGACAAGTCAAAGAGATGCAGGAGCCAACCTCAAAGAGCCCCTAATGACCAGAGCTGGAATAATTTAAATTAAAAAATAAGTAATACAGTACTGAAATATAACCCACAACATAAAGCACATGTACATGAGTGCTTATATGTGTAAACAAATGATGGAATAAATAAGAAAATAAATGGGGACAAGAAACAAATCTTCCACATGAAAGAATTTCCAATAATATATGTAAATACTCCCTTTGAAGAAGTGGAGTTTAATTCCCACTTCCTTCCCCTCACCTTGAGGTTGGGCTGGATTTAGTGACAGTGAAGGAGAAATACTTTACAGTGGAGAAACCTGGAAAACACTACCTTAACCAAGTGCTGGGCTCAGTGCCTGTGGCTCAACGGGCTAAGGCACCAACCACGTACACGAATCCAGCCCGGGCCAGCCAAACAACAATGACGGCTGCAACCAAAAAATGGCCGGGCGTTGTGGCGGGCGCCTGTAGTCCCAGCTATTTGGGAGACAGAGGCAGGAGACTCGCTTGAGCCCAGGAATGGGAGGTTGCTGTGAGCTGTGATGCCATGGCACTCTATCCAGGGTGACAGCTTGAGGCTCTGTCTCAAAAAAAAACAAAAAAACAAAAACCAAGTGCTGAAGGCTGACATCACCAGTGATGACTCCTGTTGACAGCATGAACCTCCCGAAGTGAGATGACACTTCCATAGCATGCTTTCCTGAAATCCACAACCCTAGTCAAACCATGAGAACAAAATCAGACAATCCCAAGTTCAGGAGTATTCTACAGGATACCTGGTCAGTACTCCTCAAAACTGTTAAGATCATGAAAAATAAGGAAAGACTAAGAAACCATTACATACCAGAGGAAAATAAGTATGCAATATGGTACCTTGGATTGGCAGTAGCCCATTAATGGAAAAGCTGGTGAAATTCAAATAAAGTCTGTAGTTCAGTTAATAGTAATGGGTCAATGCCGGCTTCTTACTCATGACAAATGTACAATGGTAACATTCAAGATAAGAGGCTCACAAGGAGGGAAACTGGATGAGGAATATGGAGGACTCTCTGTGCTATAATCTTAGTCTGCTCAGGCTGTTGGAACAGAAAACCACTGGCTAAGAGACTTAAACAACAGAAATGTAAATCTTGCAGTTCTGGAGGCAGGATATCTAAGAACAGTGTGCCAGCATCGTCTTTTCTGCAGAGAGCCCTCTTCTTGATTTGTAGATGGCCATTTTCTCCTTGTATCCTCCCATGAAAGACATCGGGGTTTGGGGGCAACCCAAGTCTCCTCTGTGCAGCTCCAAGCAAAAGCAAAAGTTCTGAGTCTCAATGGTACATGCTAATGACAGTTGTTCCTATGGCTATCATCTAAACAGTATCTGAGCTACTATGCCCAACTATAAATCGGAATTCACCAATGTAGTTTTGAAGCAAGTGAATTTACCAAACGTGTCTTGAGCACCTAATGTTTGCTCTCTGTAAGACCTGGCCTACCGATAGTAATAATCCTCTTTTATAATGACCACAAAAAGGGAAAATCCTGAGATAAGGGATTTTTTTTTTCTTTTTTTAGAGACAGAGTCTCACTTTGTCGCCCTCAGTAGAGTGCTGCGGCATCACAGCTCACCGCAACCTCCAGCTCTTGGGCTTAAACAATTCTCTTGCCTCAGCCTCCCAAGCTGGGATTAAAGACGCTCACCACAACGCCCGGCTATTTGTTTTTCGTTTTTTTTTTTTTTTGCAGTTGTCATTGTTGTTTGGCAGGCACAGGCCAGATTCGAACCTGCCAGCCCTGGTGTATGTGGCTGGTGCCCTAACCATCGAGCTATAGGCACTGAACCTTTGTCACCTTTTTTAAATAAAAAAAATAAAACTGAGTATCCCTGTCCATTTCATAGAGTTTTTAGAACTTGTCTGTAAATTCTCTGATGATCCTTCCATCAAAAGGTAGGGCCTAGTTGTCCTCCCCTTGAATATGAGCTAGACTTAGTGACTCTTCTTGGAAGTGATCCTTCTTGATTGCCGAGGGATGCTCAGTCATAAAAAGCTATTTCAATTCTGCCTGGTTCTCTCTCTTTGGGCACACACGGTTTTGGAGCTCTGAGCCATCATGAGGACTCCAACTGCCCTGAAGGCACCAAGCTAGAGAGACCATGAAGTCCATACAGAGACAGAGACACCCAGGAAGCCCCAGCTGTCCAGCATCAAATATCTGAGCCTTCCCAGCTAAATGCCAGACATGTGAATGGGCAACATTCTCATGACGCCAACCCCAGCCACCATCCAATGGCAACTATGTGAGAGAGACAGTGTAAACCGCCCACCTGAGCCCAGTTAACCCTCAGAACCATGAGAGATAATTACAGGTTATTTTAAATCATGGTGTTTTGGGGTGATTTGTTAATACGGCAATAAAAAGCTGGAACATACTGGGTAAAGAAATAAACGGCAGTTATCCTGCTCTCAGAACTCAGAGTCTATAGGGGAGACTCACAATTTTAATGCAACCTAAGTACTCTATAGACTGTGTTCAAGGCTCAGAGAAGGCACAGCAGCAGAACTAAACCTGACTTCCTGTCTTTGATATTGAGGGATCTCATGTCTTGTATTTTTAAAACAAAACAAAACAACACAAAACACTCTTTTATTTAATAACAGCTCTAATCTGGGGGGAAAAAAAGTTATAATACAAAAACCCTCCTGAAGCTTATGGAATCCGGTGGCTTGCACGTTGCTTTTGTGCACAACTGGCACAAACAAGCTGGTAGTTGTCAGCTTAGGAACACACATAAGGAATGACTCTCCCTACTATTCAATTTATGTGCCCCCACATGTTCTAGAAATTTTAGCATAGATTTCACTTGCTGCAGAAACTCTTCTAGATACTGTAAATTTCACTAATGGAAAGTTTAGGAGACAGAAATTTTCTATCTCACAATCTGACTCGAGGGAAGGAGACAAAACCAACACTCCCTACCACCTGTTCTAAGCTAAGCAATTTACACCGTCTCATTTGGTCACTGGTAAACCTGGAGATGGGAACCAATATCGGGGAGAAACTGTCGACAAAGACAAGGCTGGGAAACCAGGTATTCCTGCCCCAAATCTCTCTTTATAGAGTAACTTGTGTCCCCCCAAAAGAGTCCTAACCTCCAGGATCTCAGAATGTGACCTTATTTGGAACTAGAGTCATGGCAGCTGTGATTAGTTAACACGGTGCCATACTAGAGCCGGGTGGGGCCTTGATCCAGTATGAACAGCTTCTTCATAAGAAGAAAAGAAACAGAGAGATTAAGCCACAAGAAGTCCAGCGTAGAGACTGCAGTGATGCAGCTGTGGGACAAGGGACACCGCAGGAGGTAGAAGAGGCAATGGATCCTTCCCTAGAGCCAGCAGAAAGAAAGAACACGGTCCTGCCAACACCTTGATCTTGGACTTCAGCCTCTGGAACTGTGAGAGGATAATTCCTGTTGTTTCAGCCACCTCGTCTGGGATACTCTGTTATGGCAGCCCTGGGAAGCTAACACACACCACAATCCCCTAGAGCTCTGACCTTTAAGGGGGTTCATACAGGCCTCTTCTGATAATTTATCTTGGTGGCGACACTCTGCGGGAAGAGTGGGTGCACAGTGAAGAAGTAAAAGGATTCACTCTGTGAAGGCCAAGCACACTTGGATTCCACTTGGCCACACTGAAAGTGGCCTGAGTTACCCCGTGTCTGTGAGCCAAGAAACTTTTCTTTTTTAAAGAAGGGGCTGGGATTTTTTGTTGTTGCTATTCTAGTGTGTACTATATCGTAGGAGTTCTTGTTTATTCAAAGGATTTTCCATGTAAATAGAGACATTTGCAATTTGATTTAGATTAATCAGGTGTGACTGCTGAATAAACAGAAGGAAAAACCCTGTCACCAAGATCCAGGCACTGGAACAACCAGGACCCTGTGTGCTGATCCACAACGTCAGCAGTGGCAGCGGCAGACTTCTGTGGTCTAGCAGGAAAGATGAAAACCAGAAAGGGAAAGCAACCGGAAAATATGAAAAACATCTTGGGGTATAATCCCCAAATGAGGCAGCTGGACTCCAAGGTCACCCTAGAGATGTGAGTTTACAACCTAAGCTCCCCAAACCCAACTCTGGGGGATTCCTTCCTCCTGGCCTCCCCACACTCTTTTCACCACGACACACACTCACGCACACATATATACTATGCAAACATAGACCCACATCACGCACATAGGCACATACACACAGTCGCACACACGCCACATCCCCACCACACCCTACACACAGACCCATCCACAACATACACACCCTTGGGCACACGGATTACTGCATGTCACGTTTTTAGGAAAAGCACATTGTATGCATTTGACATCCAGGCCCTGTGGTAGGTGTATTAATGTCTTGCTTTCCTCCTACAGCGACCCTTCAAAGCAGTTGTTACTACTTCCATTTTGCAGACAGGAATACTGAGCCCCAGAGATGTTCATGGCTGGCTCAAGATTCCACGGTCAGTAAGCAGCTGAACAGAATGCAATCCCTCCCCTGAGCCCCGGGTCCATTTCTCACCACAGACACAAACCCGTACTTATTCCATCCACACCACTGCTTTAAGCGCTCAGAATAAATAAATAAAGCAGTGGATGAAACAGAGAAAGCTCTCCCCTCAGGAGCTCACATTTCTCATCAGCCACGAGGCCACATTCCTTTCTGCATCAAATGTATCAAACTAATGTACACGTGAACCCTGGGGTCTAGGATTCCTGTGTACATTAGTCCCGCAGGTCTGAGGCGGGGCAGGATTCCGCATGTCTAACCAACTCCCAGGTGAGTCTAAGGCTGCCGGCCCGTGGGCCACAACTTGGGCAGCAAGGCTATAGGATATCTTGGAAAGAGGAAGAGGTTTTTTTCACGCCCCATGTCAGTTGCTGAACATTTTTTTAATATCAGGCCTGGTTACCTGACTGGTGAGTTTGGAAGGGAGCTGGAAGCATCCTTCCTGCTCGACTCCCCTGGGCCGGCCCCACACACAGGGGCCGGAGGTTGTCAGGGTGCTCTGAGGCTGGAGAGCCAAGTGTCTCCTCCTGCTTCATGGCCTTAGGAAGCTCCCAGCCCACAGATATGGGGCACAGCCTCCACATTAGCCTGACTAATGTATCGATTTCCCCATCTGTTTTACTTGGTAATTGGTTCTGAAGTGTGACAGGGAAGAGTTATGATGTGAAATTGCCAATTATATAGTAATTAAAAAATGGTAGAATATTGGCAATTTGGTACAGTCCAGCCAATACTTAGGGGGCACCTTCAAATCCTAGCACTAACTATATACTAGTGGGGTTTTTTTTTGTTGTTTGTTTGTAGAGACAGAGTCTCACTTTTATCGCCCTCAGTAGAGTGCCGTGGCATCACACAGCTCACAGCAACCTCCAGCTCCTCGGCTTAGGCGATTCTCTTGTCTCAGCCTCCCGAGTAGCTGGGACTACAAGCGCCCGCCACAATGCCTGGCTATTTTTCTGTTTTGCAGTTCGGCCGAGGCTCGGTTTGAACCCGCCACCTTCGGTATATGGGGCCGGCGCCCTACTCGATGAGCCACAGGCGCTGCCCTATACTAGTGGTTTTTAAACTTATGCTACTTCAGTCAACCTGGGCCTGCTGAGTGATCCTGCACTCACCAGAGTTCTAGAAGCTTTAGCTCCATGGCAAGCACAATGCTGAGTTTTCTGCGTTTATTCATTTAATCTCTGGGACAACCCACAGTGCCTGTGCCTGAGCTGGTTCCTACAGGCTCTCAAGAGCAAAATGTTAAATTTGGGGAAATTTTTTGAGCTGTTTGTTAAACATAATCATTTTGAAAAATTAAACTATATGAACTTATAATCAAATAAATAATCTATTAAAAATGTAGTACCTACTCAAATCTCATCACTCCCTAATTATTTTACATGTTCCTATTATTGCCTATGATCTTGGAGCTGTTCACATCTGTCAGTGTAGTGGAGATAACACACAACGGTTGCCACTGCCTGTCTCCTCCCAGCCCTGCATTCAGTGACTTCATACTGGTAGCTCAAAATCATCTGTGCTGGCTCAGCGCCTGTGGCTCAACGGGCTAAGGCACCAGCCACGTACACCTGAGCTGGCGGGTTCGAATCCAGCCTGGGCCCGCCAAACAACAATGATGGCTGCAACCAAAAAATGGCCGGGCGTTGTGGTGGACGCCTGTAGTCCCAGC
>CAUYRH010028026.1:0-32259 GCA_963574655.1 Perodicticus potto
ACAGCAACCTCCAATTCCTGGGCTCAAGCGAGTCTCCTGCCTCTGCCTCCCAAGTAGCTGGGACTACAGGCGCCTGCCACAACGCCCGGCCATTTTTTGGTTGCAGCTGTCATTGTTGTTTGGCGGGCCCAGGCTGGATTCAAACCTGCCAGCTCAGGTGTACGTGACTGGTGCCTTAGCCCGTTGAGCCATAGGCGCTGAGCCAATATATAAATAAATTCTGATCACAATTCTCCTTTACTTAAATCCTTCCAGTGGGAACCACTTTTGGACAACATTGGACAATGTTGGAGGGTCAAGATTTCAGGGTAAAGCTCTGTGCTTCTGTGGACCACACTCCATTATTATGTGAATAATGAACCCCTCATGAGGGAAAGTCTTTGAAATACAGCTTTCCTCACCAGAAACCAGATGCTGGTCAGCTGAGCTTGTCCACATCTACAGCCAAGATCAAAGAGATCTAATTTTAAGGCCTCAGTGTCTGACTCAAACATTATTTCTTGAGAGAAGACATTTATGGGTGAAAGTTGTTTTCTGGAACTTCTCTTTACTTACCTATGTTTAAAGCTCAGTTTGACAGTGAGAATCCTAAACACTTAAAAAAAATGTATCTCTTTGTCAGACCTCATTCTGACAGTATTTCACCAAATTTCATTCTACCACTATAATTTATCAAGTTCTTTTCCTTCCCTTTTAATTCTCCTTGTTGCTTAGATGAAAATGTTGAGGTGGGAGCTAGTGCACATGGGTTTAGAGAAAGATTTCTTTAAACAAAGATGAGGGTAGAAGGAAGAAATTTATTTACTTTTTCCTATGTAAACAAAGGACCAGCACTGAAGATAGAAAAGGAAGAAAAACTCAGCCATTCGGGCCTTTTATTTTATTTTATTATTTTTGTAGCGACAGAGTCTCACTTTATTGCCCTCGGTAGAGTGCCGTGGCATCACACAGCTCACAGCAACCTCCAACTCCTGGGCTTAGGTGATTCTCTTGCCTCAGCCTCCTGAGTAGCTGGGACTACAGGCGCCCACCACAACGCCCGGCTATTTTTCTGTTTTGCAGTTCGGCCAAGGCTGGGCTTGAACCTGCTACCTTTAGTATATGGGGCCAGTGCCCTATTCGATGAGCCACAGGCGCCACCCCATTTGGGCCTTTTAAAAGGGAGTTATAATGGAAGGAGATCCAGCTGAGAAACTTCTGTATCTGCTTTCTCTCTCTTCTTCTAAGTGGCAGGCTGATAACAGAAATGGCGGCAGGACGTCCAAGTGCAAGACTTGGCTTCCCTGCCTTTCCTTGGAGACAGGTGTTGTGCCTGGAGATGTGACCCTGCCCTCTCTGGCCTCAAGATACAGTTTTAGGCAGGGACCACTGCTGCTGCCTCAGGAACTTTGCAAAAAGCAGGTTCTCAAAAGTAACTTTAAAAGAGAAAAATTTACATTTCTTTTCTGCCTGCCCAGCTTTTTTCAGAAGTTGTGCAAAAGAGAACTACCTCAGGAGTGCCTGTTAGCATGAGAACTCATAGGACTGATCTTTAACTGCTACTGGGGAAATTATGGGATTAGATATTTTCCAAGGCTGCCCTTTCACAATGCTGTTTTGGATTGGATAATTCTTTGCCATGAGAGGCTGTTCTGTGCACTATTGGAATTTAGCTGTGTCCTTGGCTTCTTCCTACCCATGCCAGTAGCATGATTCTGCTCCCAGTGTAACCATCGAAAATGACTCCAGACATTGCCATGTCTTTAGTTTTTGGTTAAACAACAATTTCAGATAACAAAAATTTTCTAGTACATGTATGTGCAATGCAGTATTTTGGAAATTTATTTGAAATTTAAATCTCACTGAATGTCTGGTCTTTTTATTTACTAAATCTGGCAGTCTGCCAAGATCCTCCTTTGATTGAGGGCCAGTGGCCTAGCATTAAATGCAAGGTTGTTTTTTTTTTTAAACCAATTTGCAATGAGTCAATTGCTTTTTGTATAGGTTTGTTTTTAGTCAACCCTTCACTATTTACAAGTATCTTCTTTTAGAACCAGATGCCAGAGCACAGAATCCAGTTAGAAGAGTTCTGTTCCTGACAGAAAATTATAGGAGTCTTTAGAGTTCTGGCAGGGTGAGGAAAGCTAACAGCACCCTTAGCAGAGAAGCAGTGAGAGCGAAGAGTTCTGTCCACACAAATTAGTTGAAAGAGGTTATGAAAGAGGCTACCAGGGGTTACAAAAGATTTGCTTAAGAGAGTGAGGTAGGCAATGGAAATAACATTAATGTTTGTCTTAGTCAAGAGGAAGACACTTAAATGTCTTAAGAGAATAAAGAAGTGCAAAATCAAACCAAGCTACAGAAGGAAGTCAGCTGTAATCTTAGTGGGTATTGCAGACTTTGAACTACTCCAACAGAAGAGCTAGCTAATTCTCAAATTCCTGGGAGGTTGAACTCGATGCCAACTGCATAGTTGAGTGTGCAATCTTTGTTATCATAATTATAATACTAACTCAGTAGATTTATCAATGGAGTAGGAAGAATTTCCCTGAATATGTATCGGCACAGGCCTTAGCCTCTGGCCCCTAATCTCTGACCACTAAAGAATATCCACTATTTGGGAATCGCCTCAATTTGTTTAGGGGCGTGTAGTGAGTTTTTTGTTTCTGGGAAAGTTTGATATGATTGTGTTAAGTTCAGAGAAAAATGTGTAACTAACTAGAATTATATGTAGTATAAAAATGTTTGCAGTGTTTAAGAGAGGTGGCATATTAGCATGTCTGACCAAATAATTTGGTTGTTCAATTTATTTTTTTATTTTTTATTTTTGAGGCAGAGTCTTGCTCTGTCGCCCTGGGTAGAGTACCATGGCGTCATCAAAGATCACAGCAACCTCAAACTCCTAGGCTCAGGTGATCCTCTTGTGTCAGCCTCCCTGGTAGCTTGGACTATAGGCATACACAACTATACCCACTTAATTTTTTTGGTTTTAGTACAGATGAGGTTTCGCTGTTGCTCAGGCTAGTCTCTAATTCCTGAGTTCAAGCAGTCCACCCACCTTAGGCTCCCAGAGTGGTAGGATTACAAGCATGACCCACTGCACCCGGCCTGGTGGTTAATTTAAAATATGTAATAGAGTAATTGATTTTAGACTTATGATTTTTAGAATGAATATTATAAAGTAATTTGGCTAAATTTGTAAATAGTATTAAAATATTTAATATGCAATTTATTATTAGTATAATTACTAATTGAATATATTAGTAATTCAATATAATATTACTATATTAGGAAGGCAATATATTATTATATTATGTTAATAAGTTTCATTTATTAGTTTAAAAGACCGCTTAAGTAGCTGCATAAGCATTCCTTGCAGTGTGAACTAAAATAAAATTTTAAGTCCTCTAACCAACTGAATGATCCCCTCTTGGCCAAGAGGACCTGAGAAAGACCTTCAATCTGAGTTACTGGCCAGGAGAAGGGAGGTCAGACATACCTAACACGTTCCCTCCATTTTGGAGTTATTCTTTGTAACAGTAAGAATAAATCATTAACAGGACCTAAGATCATGCAAGATAAAGCTTCAACAATACCTGCAGGCCATCAATTAACTTAACAGATCACATGATCATTGGAGTCTCAGGTAAAGGTCCTGTAGCTTGTCTCCGATAAACAGACTTCCTTATCTTAAAACATTCTAAGCCTTTAGAACAGTGCTTTTGAACCTTTGTTCTCTCACGGCACACTTGAACCTATAGTTAAACTTCTGTGGCACACTTAAATTATGTTGATCAAAAAAAAAGAGTAAAAAAATATACTTTTTTTGATCTATTTATTAACACGAACAAAAAGCCCCATTATTGCCAAAAAACAAAACAAAACAACTTATTATAATTTATAATAAAAAGGTAATAAATAAAAGTTTTTAAAACACTTATTTGTATTTATTTATTTTTCTATTTATTATAATTTTACATTTAATGAGATATCTGAACTTGACTTTTTTTGAAATATCTTTTTTACAAATTTTGGGCAGGCATACTCTTAAATCTTCTTCCAAGGATTCTAGCCATGATCAATTTTTGTTATTAATATTATTCATTTCAGAAAAGCTTGCTTCACACAAATATGACAGTGAGAATGGAAGAAGTATTTCTATTGCTTTTTTTGGTAATTGGAAATTCACCCTTGAGAGATAACTGGAAGGTTATGGAGCCAAAGATGAAAGATTATTCCCAGGTGCAACACAAAAGGAAAATGGAGGCCGGGTTTGTGTTTGTGCCATTACAATGGCTTTACTCCACCTGGGTGCAGGAGGGGTGAGATTTCCAACCGGGAAGAAATCCACAAGTGGGTAATGGAGAATGGTGGAGGTGGGGTGGGAGGGTTTAAAAGACTGAAAGGTGAGGGTTGGGACATTCCCTTTCCTGGGTTGGACATCTTTGTAAGGATGAGGGTTGGCCCATTTACCTTTTCCGGGTGTGACATCGGTGGGGTAGGGTAGCAGGTTGACCCATTCCTCTTTCTTAGGTGGAACATCCGGTGGGAGAGAAAAAGGGGTTGATTCTTTGAGGCAGGTCCACCCTATTTGGGCAGGGTTTGACCCTATCAATAACCAAAAGGTTATAGTATCTGTTGTTGAATATTTTCATTGCAACCCTCTGTTATTTCTTTTTCTTTCTTTTTTTCACTATGTCACCCTCGGTACAGTGCTGTGGCATCACAGCTCACAGCAACCTCCAACTCTCGGGCTTAAGTGATTCTCTTGCCTCAACCTCCCAAGTGGCTGGGACTACAGGCACCGCCACAATGCCCGGCTATTTTTTGGTTGTAGTTATCATGGTTGTTTGGCAGGCCCGGGCTGGATTTGAACCCGCCAACTTTGGTGTATGTGGCTGGTGCCTTAGCTGCTGAGCTACAGGTACCGAGACTGTCATTTCTTATTTCTATGAACTCTTCCTCTTCGGTATTATTTAAATTTGCTGATGTACAGCAAAGGGATTTCTTTAAACAAAGGGATTTCTTACCCAATCCAGAGTTGTTATGTCAAGTGTAGGTTCAGGAAAACGTTTTTCAAAATTTGTGTGCAGTAAATCTAAAGTTTGTCAAATTTGTTCAATGAGATTTTTATCCAGTTTACACCTTTTCACTAGTTCAAACATTTCTATTGCATTTTCCCTTTTAATTCTTTCCTTTCAAAGCAGCACTTTTTCTCTGAAAGCATTAATTTTCTCTGTAGATGTGAGAACGTTTTCATGATTTCCCTGCATTCTCTTATTAAGAGTATTCAAATGCTGAAATAAATCTGCAAAAAATTCAACTTTATTATACCAAATCTTGTCATAGAGTAAATCACCTAAGTTAGAATGTCATGTTTTTTATTTTTATTTTTATTTATTTATTTTTTTTGAGGCAGAGTCTTACTTTTTCACCCTTGGTAGAGTGCTTTGGTGTCGTAGCTCACAGCAATCTCAAACTCTTGGGCTCAAGTGATCCTCTTGACTCAGTTTTTCATTTTTAATAGAGATGGGGTATCACTCTTGCTCAGGCTGATCTTGGACTCCTGAGCTCAAGCGATCTGCCCACCTGGACCTCCCAGAGTGCTAGGATTACAGAAGTAAGCCATGGTGCCCGGCCTGAGAATGTTACATTTTTTAAAAGGTTGATATTTCTTTTTTTAATTCATAAAATCTTGATAGAACTCTTCCTCAAATAAACATCTCACTTCTGTATGCAATAAGAGCTGCGTGTGAGATGTATCCAGGCTGGGTATGGTGGCTCACATCTGTAATTCTAGCACTTGGGGAGGTCGAGGCAGGTAAGATTGCTTAAGCACATGGATTTGATGTTTTTTTTTTTTGAGACAGAGCCTCAAGCTGTCACCCTGGATAGAGTGCTGTGGCATCACAGCTCACAGCAACCTCTAATTCCTGGGCTCAATCCTGTCTCTGCCTCCCAAGTAGCTGGGACTACAGGCGCCTGCCACAACGCCCAGCCATTTTTTGGTTACAGTCATTGTTGTTTGGTGGGCCGGGGCTGGATTCGAACCCGCCAGCTCGAATGTACATGGCTGGCGCCTTAGCCCATTGAGCCACAGGCGCCGAGCCAAGCACATGGATTTGAAACCAGCCTGAGCAAGAACAAGACCCCATCTCTAAACATATCTGGACATGTGCTAGGCGCCTCTAGTCCTGGATAGTCATGAGGCTGAGGCAAGAGGATTGTTTGAGCCCAAGAGTTTGAGGTTGTTGTGAGCTATGATGACACCCAGCACTCTATCAAGGGTAACAAAGTGAAACTCTGTCAATAAAAGAAAAGAAAAGAAAAGAAAAAGCATCTATTGTGGAACATAATTCTGGAAATAATCTTGTTTGCAATGTCCTGCTCTTTATATAATTAACGATTTTAATAGTGTTATCCAGGACCTTTTGTAATTCAGGCACTAATGATTTTGACTCTAGCACTTCCCTGTGTAAAAAACAGTGTATAAAAATAATTTTTGGATTCTTATTTTGGCCAAGTGTAACAAATTCTTTTACACCTCTGGACATAGATGAGACTCCCTCAGTACAAATATTTATGTTGCAATCCCAAGACAAGTTATTAGAATAAAAGTGATCATAGGTCAAATTGAAAATATTTTGGCCCTTTGTTGTTGTTGTTTGGAGTGGTTAACAAAATAAAAAACGTTCTGTGATTTCTTTATTGACAAATTAGTGAATGCTAAAAATTGGGGTTTACCCCTGATAATCAGTAGATTAATCCAAATGAAGTGTAAACATATTTACTTCTTTAAGGTAAGATATTACTTGAAATTTTGTATTTTCAGATAAACCCTTAACATGCAAAGAAATTGTGTTATCTGAAAGTGGAAATTTTTATTTTTATTTATTTATTTATTTATTTTAGAGACAGAGTGTCATTTTGTCATCCTCGGCAGAGTGCTGTGGTATAATAGCTCACAGCAACCTCCAGCTCCTGGGCTTAGGCGATTCTTTTGCCTCAGCCTTCTGAGTAGGTAGGACTACAGGCGCCTGCCATAATACCCGGCTATTTTTTGATGCAGTTTGGCTGAGGCGGGGTTTGAACCGACCACCCATGGTATATGGGGCCGGTGTCCCACTCACTGAACCACAGGCCTCACCCAAAAGTGGAATTTTTAAAATTTCCTTTTCTTTTTCTTCTCCAAATGTTGTTTGTACAATTTCTCAGCAGGCAGTAAAATAACAGATTCTGAAATTGTATGAGATTTCATTTTCCTAGCTAGGATTTCTGCACTTGCTTCTCATGCTTTATCTGATACCATTGCATATTTGGTTCATATTTTTGCTTGTTTAGTATTACTGAGTGCAAGTCATTTGAAATAGTCCGCCGGCTTCTCCAACAAGTGACAATGTCTGGATTGTAAATGTCTCTTTCGTTTGCTAGAAACCATAGCTTCATTTGCTAATTTTTTTTGCCGCAAATTATGCATATGGGACCCGGTGGATTTCATTTACTACATATGAAACTGAATGATAAATAATCTTCATTATCTAGAGACTAATCATTTTTAATTTAGTTGTCAATGTACTAGATTAAGTAGTATTCAACACAGTATAATGTTGTCATCTAATTTTTGTTTCTTTACTAAAGACTTGTCCATTTGATTGAACATTATGCAGTAAAAGTAAAAAATGCCAAATCAAAAATAATAAAAAAAGTAAATAAACAACTCATTATTTAACAACTTTAAAAAAATAAATGTAGGTATTAATTAAACACACTTGGAAAAATTTTCAAAACTAGGATTTGTAGGTAATTGTGCCCAACTACTTTACTATTTCAAATTTAGAAAGAACTGTACAACATAGTATGAGCTATTCTTTTTTTTTTTAATTAAATTTAATTTGATTTAATTTTTTTTATTGTTGGGGATTCATTGAGGGTACAAGAAACCATGTTACACTGGTTGCATTTGTTGGGTAAAGTCTCTCTTACAATCGTGTTTTGCCCCTAAAAGGTGTGGCACACACCCAGACCCCACCCCCCTCACAGTATGAGCTATTCTTGTTACTACTTCAGACACCAGGAGGGATTGCTGAGTCATATGGCTTCATGCTCTTCAAATGATTTCAACATATATCAGGGTTCACTGGCAAATCCTTTCAAATCGCACCTTCTGTGGATATGTCAAGAAACCTTATTTTTCAAGGCTACACTCCACCTACTTTAGAAATAAGCCAATGTTTATTTATTGTAACAATAAAACATTTATTTATTGCAATAATGATACATATTTGTATAATCAATTTAAAAAGGTTTTTTTTTTTTTTTTGAGATAAGAGTTTCACTTTGTCACCCTCAGTAGAGTGCACCCCCCACACACGTATGCTTCATGATGTCCTGCCATTTGGGGTCAAACCAATAAACAAACATATGCCTTCCATGTATTGATTTATGATTTAATTCTTGTCTCCTTAAAACATGAGAAACCAAACTGCAACTCATGGCTCTCTTGGCCATGATTGCACATCCTTGGCTCAGAAGAGACCTCTTTAAATTATTTTGAAGAGTTCAGATTCTTTTCCATTAACACTATTCTGGGAACTTTGAAGATTGTCAAGCCCTTTGCCAGACAGACACACATGGCTCTAGCGAGTTTGTCAGTCTCTGGCCTTTTTTAATGGCCACTGAAAACCAGATTTCAAATAGGAAATGTCCTAAACACAGTACCTTCTTTAAACCCAGCATCCTTCCTGCTAATGTAAGAACATTGTCCCTCCCCCCTCTTCTGTTACCCTCCCAAAAGAACCTTGCTTCCTTCTGCCCTGCATGTTACCACTGGCAGAACAAATATGACTCAGAAACCGGCTCCTCAGGGTTGTAACATGAGATGATACAGTGCTTGGGTCATTCATTACACGGTAAACCAATGCCTTTGTTTCCTTGGGTTGGGCTCTTCAGACGGTGTGTTGCTGCTGCCGAGCTGCTGAAAAAGCACTCACAGGTGTTGGCTGGAAAAGCACTCCTTGGGCTTGCCTCTGTCTTGGGACCTTGCTAGGGACCTTTCTCTCAGCCGGGAGAAATTTTGAATTTTAATCAGAAATACCTCTGGAAGATCCAAAAAGCTGTCGAGTGAAGTTAGCCTGTGAAGAATCAGCATGGGAATCCTCTACTCTGAGGTAGGTCACCTTTCTGGAAGTGGGATCGCCAAAGGTGTTAAAAAATGCTCAGACTTCAAAAATGTAATTTCCTATCCCTGTTAAGGTGTTTCTTCTGTTTAACTTTCTGGGTGAACATTAAGTCAGAAAAAAAAAAAAGTACTATGTATTAGTGTTGCTGCTGTTTTTAATATTTTAAGGGAAATTATTTTGCAATTCTATAAATGTTACCTTGCTCTAAGTCAAAAACGATATGATACACATTTACAGGGATAGTTTGAAACTTGCTTTTCTCATGCAAGTACTAAAAAAAAGTAAAAATTTTTACCAAACTGGGTTTTTTAAATATCCAAAGGACTAACTGGTTCTTCTATGAAACCACACAAACAGCTTGGTATTTGATAGTATAATTCACCTTTAGCAATTATTAATAAAAATTGTTACTGTGTAGAAAAGGGATAAAAGCAATGTAATTCTGATATTTTGAGTTTTTCATATTTGAGGGATACAAAAGTACTTTTCCCTGTATTGACTGTAACTTATTAGAATCAAATAGATTTTTAATAATGTTTCAAAGGAGTCCAAGAGAGTCATGTTTAAATTAGAGTCCAAGAGGTGTAATGATGTAATTATTTATAACTTACTCCCTTTCTGGCTAACCTGCATTCCATTGCTGATTGCTAGTGCTCTGCGTGTGAGTATTTTTATAGTAAATGTACTGTTTGGTTTGTAACTCTAAGTGTACTCTGACGTATATATCCAAATGATTTTAGTTTCACGAAGAGATCACATATATGAAAATGACAAAACATGCAGTGTTCTAAAAGGCTATTGTGATAATTCTCAGACTTTAGATTGCCCAAGTGTCAGGGAGAGGAAGTCATTTGACGTGCAGTTTCACGGGCCCCCGTCCTGGAGAGCCTATTTCTCTTAGTCTATGGTAAGGTTCAGAAACACGGTTTTTTTTTTTTTTTTTGGTTTTTTAGAGACAGAGTCTCACTTTATTGCCTGCCCCCGGTACAGTGCCGTGGGGTCACACAGCTCACAGCAACCTCCAACTTTGGGCTTAGGCGATTCTCTTGCCTGAGCCTCCCGAGTAACTGGGACTACAGGCACCTCCCACAACGCCTGGCTATTTTTTGTTGCACTTTGGCTGGGGCTGGCTTTGAACCCACCACCCTCAGATATGGGGCCCGCTTCCTTCCCACTGAGAACATCCCACTGATGTTTTTAGGAGGAGCATCCCAGGTGCATCTGACTTAGGGGATCAGTTTACCACCATCCTGAGAGAAATACTACTCCAGCCTAGTTCTTTTCAAACTTTAATGTGCATGCAGATCACCTGAAGGTCTTGTTCAAATGCACATTCTTATTCTGTTGGTCTCAGTGGGGCCGAAGACTAGGCATTTCGATTGCTTTTTCCAGTAGCATGTGGGAATTATATGTGAAATGGGGAGGGGCGGGTCTAGTCTCATTGTCTGGTGCTCTGCTGAGGAAAGTCTGGGTTGGGACTTTTCATCTGCAACTTTAAAGTTGAGAAACTCTGGAGTAATCTCTCAAGTATTTAAACCTGACCAACTCATCTGTTATGTACCAGGGGTGCTATGTTTCCTAAGAGTAAAAACTGTGAGCCACTGAAGACAAGAAGAGAGCAGCTGGGCCCCATCCCTGGTCCCATGCTGGCTCGAAGTGTCTATTTTCTAAGAAACTTTTAATAAAATTCTGTTATCCTTCCCACTATGAGTGTGGGAAGCTTCTCAGGATGAAGAACATAGGCTTATCATTTTTCCTTAGAGTCTTGCATTGTCAGTAGTTATGGAACCTATATTTTGAAAAAGAAGGTGAGAATAAGAGAGTGTCCCAGAGTTGGTCCTAAAATCTGTATGAGGGAATAAACTTAGAGTTCCATGAGAGGACAAATTTTGGAATAATTAACTCCAACTGTGTAAGTTGGACTTTTAGACAAGACTGATTGACTTGAATCCTTCTCAGGGATACATGTCCATAGTGTTTACAATAATAGCAAGCATTTCTTTAGTGCTTGTTTTATATGCCTGGCCCCTTTTAACCACTTTATATGTATTAACTCATCTAATATTCACAATAACCTTCTAAGAGTCGTTATTATTATCCTTATATTACAAATGGAGAATCTGAGGCAAAGATAGTAACTTGCCCAGAGTTATGCAGCTAAAGAGTACTTATGGCTAGAGAACAGAGGCTGGGAGAGGAGCCCTGTGTTTGCACATTCAGGGAAATTCTTACATCACTGTCAAACTACTAAGTTGTTGCACTACTTGACATTTCAACGGAGATATCCTTCTCCACAAAGGAGTTGGTCTTCACCACTCTGCTACTCTGCCGGTGCTCTTTCTCACTAGGATAGTGCCCTTTTCCCTTAATGAAAACAATGAGTAGGTTCCAGAAACATACCTTCTACCTCGCAGAGGAGAACTGTTGCTCAGGGACATATTACACAAATTGGAAAGAGGGAAGATGGTGAGAACTCAACCCAAAGAACTCAGGACGTCGTGGTTAGGAGTCCCATGGAATCTTTGTACATTCTTGACCCTGTCAGCTGTGAGCACAGCCCTCACAGGGCTTTCTTGAAAATCATATCATAATAATGTATCCTTTTGAACTTTGGAAGGCCAAATAATAATGCTAGCTCTGAGCAGAGGGATGCAAAAACACACATACACACATACCTACAAATTTACTGTAATATTAATCCTTCGGGAATGGATAAATTTTTCAGAGAAGCTGATGTTACTACAGGAAAAGGAGATATAGGTCATAAAAGAGAAGGATTGTTTTGAAATATACAGTGTCCAAAGAGAGCACATTAGATTCAGCAGTTCTTATTGGGAAAACTGGTTGAGTTGAGGAGGAGAACTCAGGGGAGATAGGAATAGAGTTGCAACCAAATGAAAGGGCTTTGGACTGGAAGTCAAAAAAAACCCCAATTTAATCTTGATTATGCCAAGAACTCTGTGGGATTTGTCAGGGGGACGTCATTTAACCTCTCTGGGTCACAGTCTCTTATCTATAAAACAAGAGAGCTGAATGAGTTCTAGCTGAGCAATTAATAGTGTGTCATTCTGTGATACAGGAACAGGAAAGACAAAGACAAAAAAATTTCATGTTTACAGTCTTTACAGGTCTATCTACTTTGATTATATATTGAACCTAGCAAGTGTTTGGCATCTACAAGATATGCAAAAAGAGCTTTGGAGGCTTCCATCACCCCAAATGGTTTCTTAATTCTTTCCTTACATATTACAAATAATTTTACAAGTTATAATGTTGTGCTAAGTTTTAACATTTAAGAAAGAAAATGGTAACTGTAATCTATGAAAAGAAACCAAGATTGAAAAAATTGTATACGTTTATTTATTCATTCACCCATCCATTTATTTAACCAACAATATGAATTGACTATATTCCAGGCATTTACTCGTTCCTGGTATATATGGATTGAACATCCTTAATCTGAAAATTCAAATTGCAATGCTTCAAAACACAAAACTTTTCAAGCCTCAATGAGACACACGTGGAAAATTCCACATTAGATCTCATGTGATGGGTCACAGTCAAAAATGCAGGCACACGCAGTTTATTCAGCATCCCCACGGGAACAAAGACCCTCTATGCATGCCTAGATTTCCCCCCAAACAAGTCTACCCATAAAGGGTAGTAAAATGACACAGGAGGGAAGAGCTGACAGCAAGTACCCCAGGAAGCCAGGATTTATAGTTGTTACTCACTGTGTGTTTTTCCTTAGACTCTGATCTGTGGCCTAAAGATTGTTGAAAATGTTGAAAAGGTCTGCAGATACCCCTACAAGTAACAGTGATGAAAAAGAAAGGGAGCATTTGTGTTTAGCTATAATACAGAAAGTCTAGACGTTGGAGAAAGTAGATAGTGGTGTAAGTGTGCAACATGTTATAGAAGGGTGTGGTGTTAGAGCAACCATTGTATAGAATCTCAATAAATGGAAGGATAAACTGCTGAAGTTCTGTGCTGAAAGTGATGAACACAAGTTAATGAAAAACAGAAATCACTGCAGAAAGCCAAAAATGAAGATATCAGTTGTGTATAGAAAGAGAGGACTCTGTTGGCATCACGGTGAATACATGCCACGTAATGATTGAACATGAAATAAGCAAAGATCTATCTTAATGTGCTGAAAATTGAAAAAGAACTATGAATATTCAATAAGCTACTTGCATACATTTAAGAAAAGACATGGCATTGAATTTTTGAAGATTTGTGGTGATAAAGCTTCTGCTGCATCATAATGTGGTGATAAAGTGTGATGCAGTAGCATAGAAATTCATGGCAAGTTTGCCAAGGTCATCACTGATAAAGATGTGATGCTAGAACAGGTCTGTACTGTTGATGGAACATTGCTGTTTTGGTGTTATTGCCCCCAGAAAGACATGGACTACCACTGATGAGACAGCCTCTTTAGGAATTAGGTTGCAAAGGCAGAATAAATGTGCTGGGATGTGCTAATGCATCAGGCATGCACAAGTGTAAACTTGCTATGATAGGCCAAAGGCTTGATCCTTGTTTTCAAAGTGTGAATTTCTTACCAGCCCATTTTTATGCTAATAAAAAGGCAAGGATCACAAGGGACATCTTTTTTGATTGTTTTCACAAACATATGGGTATGGTACTGGAGACTCCTGCTTACTGCAGAGAAGCTGGATTGCATGGCTATTGCAACATTTTGTTATTCCTTAACAAATGTTTTGCTTATCCTCTAGATGAATTTTTTTCTTTTTTTCTTTCAGATTAATTTGAGGGTACAAACAACTAGCCTATAATGTTTGAATTTGTTAGATAGAGTCCCTCTTGTAGTTGTTTCCTAAATCCAAAAGGTGTCGAATATACCCTTACTTGTGCCCATTAAGTGGGAGCACCCTAAACCCCTTCCCCTTTCCCACCTCTCCTAATCCCCTTCCCCCCAACTTGAATTGAATTGAGTTTTTCTCTTATGTGGGTATGTATTAGATTGTCTACAGGCTTCATGTTAGTATTGAGTGCATTGGACACTTGCTTGTTGTGCTTTCTTAAGAAGAATGTGTTTCATTTCCATCCAGGTTAATACAAAAGATGTAAAGTCTCTTTTTTATGGCTGAATAGTATTCCATGGTGTACATATACCACAGTTTATTAATCTATTCATAGGTTGGTGGGCATTTAGGTTGTTTCCACATCTTGGCAATTATAAATTGAGCTGTGATAAATAATCTAGTGCTAATGTCCTTGTGATAAAAGGATTTTTTTAGTTGTTGTTCTAGGTAGAAGCCTAGTAATAAGATTGCAGGATCAAATGGAAGGTCTATTTTGAGTTCTTTGAGGATTCCCCATACTTCTTTCCAAAGAGGCTGCATGAGTTTGCAATCCCACCAACAGTGTAAAAGTGTTCCCTTGTCTCCATATCTGCACCAGCATCTGAAGCTTTGGGACTTTGTAATGGGGGCTATTCTCATTGGGGTTAGGTGATATCTCAGGGTGGTTTTGATTTGCATTTCTCTAATGATTAGGGATGATAAGTATTTTTTTCATAATTTTGTTAGCCTTTTGATTTTGTGATTCCCTAACAAATGTTTTGCTTATCCTCTGACAGAAATTTTTGTCAAAAATAATGTTTATTTCATGTACTTTTTCCCAAATGTGACTTCATTAATTCAACCATGTGCCCAGGTTGTCCTTAAATCAATAAATTTTTAAATATAAAAGTACTTTCTTTAGCAATAGGTTAGCAGCAGTGAACATAGAATAATGGGTATTCAGAATGAAGGATGCTGTTCGTGCTATTGCCAATGCTTGTGACATAGGAACTAAAGATACAGTTGAGTATGCCTGGCACAGCCTTCGGCCTGCAACTATATTCAGTGAGGATGATGAACAAGGTAGTGACCTTGAAGAATTCCATATGTCGAGAAGATGCTTGATTTCCTTATACATAGAAAAATGATGTCTTCAGAGTCCATCAATAAGCTGGAAGAAGTGTACGTAGAAGTTTTTAACATTGACAATGAGTTCCCAGTTCATTCACTAACCAAAATGGTTCTGAATCAGAGTGATTGTGATGATAGCGCTAATAAAGATGAGATTGTTTAACACTGTAGAAAAAGTGTCTATAGACAACATGGTGAAAATGTGTAGTGGGCTTATTGAAGGACAAGAATAGCATTCATTCATAACTGAGCAAGAAATCATGTCGGTTTAAAAAATCAGAGAGGCTTCTAAGACAAAAATCATTATTGATGAGGACCTTTTGAAAAGAAACATTTTAAAAGTCACCCAGCAGAATGCCTCCTCATCTCTAGAGAACCCATTTCCATCTCCTTGAACTGCATCTAATGTTTCTTCTCATCTAAAAAATATAAAATATAGTGCATAGTATCATTTTAAGTAAAACAGCATCATAGGTGAAGATGGAAGCCTGACAGTTATTGCTGTTATTTTACAGCTGATAGAAGTGTCCTGCTGATGCTATTATCTGCTTAACCTGAACACATTAATTTTCACTGTATTAATGATATGTCATATTTTTTACTCTTAAGTACTTATGTGTAGATAAGTGTAGGAAAATGAGTGCTCATTGGCTCATTGTCATTCAGAGTCGGCAGTGATAGTAGTGCCAAACAACACAGGCAGCTTTGCCTTCTGATGGCTCAATGTATACAAAATGTGTTTCATGCACAAAATTATTAAAAATATTGTAGCCTTGTCCCAGTGGCTCATGCCTGTAATCCTAGCACTTTGCAAAGCTAAGACAGCAGGATCGTTTGACCCCAGGAGTTTGAGACCAGCCTAGACTCTGTTACTACAAAAAAATGAAAAAAAAAAAAATTAACTGGGAGTGTAGATATTCAGGAGGCTGAAGCAAGAGAATCCCTTAAGCCCAGGAATTAGAGGTTACAGTGAGTGATGATTGTTCTTTGCACTCCAGCCTGGGCAACAGAGAGAGAGACTCTGTTGTAAATGGACAAACAAACAAACATAAAGTATTGCATGAAATTACTTTTAGGCTGTGTACAAGGTGTTCATAAAACACACATAAATTTAGTGCTTAGAATTGAGCCCCATTCCCAATATGTTTTATTATGTATATGCAAATATTCCAAAACTGAAAAAGTCTGAAATCCAAAACACTTCTGATCTTAAGCATTTTGGATAAGGGATATTCAACATAATTACTGTGGTAAATAACAGAAGGATGGTCCCTGACTTCTTGGTGCTAATAATGTAAAAGCCTGATAAACACATTTTAAAAATTAATTATAAATGGTGAAAGGAAATATCAAGAAAGCAACACGATAATGGGAGAGCATATGAGATGAGTGAGGAAGGGTTCACATAGTTAACTAGACATGACCTGAAAGTCTCATCTTAAGTAATAACATTTGTGCTGAGTTTTGCAGAATTAGAATCTGGTCACCTGAAGCTTGAGAAAATAGCATCCCAGACAGAGAGAATATGCAGGAAATGGGACCCGTTGGAATAATTGAAAGAGTGATATAGAAAGGATGTGCTGGGGAAAAGAGTTCACCTATGGCAGGCAATAGAGGGTATGTTGTCTATAGAGAATTTAAAGACCAATAAAACTGACAAAAAGTGGACTTGCTTCTTACGATCATCATGATTGTCGATTCTAAATAATGTCAGTTCAGAAAACATGATGCTCCCCACTCCTTGGTACCCACTGTTTAACGGAAGGGTTCTGGTGCTCAGGTCCCCCTGGGAGTGCCAGAGGATGACATCAAAGAGGTTGTTAGGGGCCAGATCATTGTAGGTCTTATAGGCCAAGATGAGAAATTTAGATTTTATTCTAAATACAATGGGAAACAATTAAAGGATTTTAGGAAGGGTAATAACATGACGCAATTAGTGTTTGTAAAGATTACTCTGATGGCATGGGAGAATAAATTGGAGAGAGAAGGAAGCTGTCCCAGTAAATAGCCAAGGGGGTAATAGTGGGTGACAATGGTTAGGTCATATTAGGCTGATAGGTGAATTTTAGATAAATTTCCTGGTTGGTAGGTTGGAGGGGAAGGAGAGTAAGAAGTTAAAATTGGTATGTAGGATTCTGCCTTAGATTAGCCCAGTGGTTGGCTGGTGGTGCTGGTAAGTTGGGACCACTCAAAAAGGGACAGAGGGATGGGAGAGACTCCTGGTGCATTTGAGATACTGTAAGACATCTGGGTGGGGATGGAAGATGGATACAGAACTCACCTCAAGGAGAGACATTGGCAAGAGGTAATAATTTGGGAGTTGTCTGTATATACCTGGTATTTAAAGCCATGGGAAAGGATGAGTTCAGGTAGAGAAGAACACAGAGAGAGGGGAGGACATCAGGTCATTATAGGAAGGTGTGGTGGTTTTGCCAGAGAAGTAAGGGAATATTACAGGACAACCTCCCTTGAGCATCTTTGGAGGTTATTACACTTAATAAACATAAGCATCATGAGTCAAATGGGAGATAATTTTTAGACACATCTTTCTTTATTCTAGGAATGAAAACTTAGTGAGTTCTAACTTCTATATATGAAATTGGCTAATCAGTATGAAAAGTAATAAGTGAAGAGAAAATTGAGTTTCTTAAATTTTATGAAGGACTAGGACAGGGAAAAATTTCTTATGTCCTAGAAGTTCTGCTTGTCTAAGAGTCCAAAGCTGAATGTATAGTGGTTAAGAAGCCAGTCACTGGGGTTGGAAAGACTAAAGTTCAAAGTCAGCTCCAATAATATCAAGGAGGAACTGAAAGAGGAAAACTCTAAGGTGGAAAAAAGTTATTTTATCTGAGCTGGGCGTGGTGGCTGACACCTACAATCCTAACACTCTAGGAGATCAAGGCTGGTGGATTGCTTCATCTCAGGAGTTGGAGACCAACCTGAGCCAGGGTAAGACCCTATCTAGTCTTAAAACTATTCAGATTAGAAATGCCTTTTTGGGAAAACCTCTGGAGAGGAGATGAGAATAGAAGGTACTTCCTATTTGGGAATCTTAAAAGTACTACAACAAAGTGATTTGCATACTAGTTAAGTTGCAAACATTAAAATGGTATTTCTAACCTTAAGATAGATCATGTCAAAACTGTTAAAGTTTCCCATCAAACATTGAATAAAATTCAAAGTACTATCCATGGCCTATAAGCCCTCATGTTCCTTGGTCCGAGTTACTTCTCAGATTTTCTGCCACTCGCCTGGCTCCTATAGCTACACTGACCTT
The DNA here is from genome assembly GCA_963574655.1 of Perodicticus potto. Taxonomy (NCBI): domain Eukaryota; kingdom Metazoa; phylum Chordata; class Mammalia; order Primates; family Lorisidae; genus Perodicticus; species Perodicticus potto. The sequence goes on from CAUYRH010028026.1 coordinate 18,375, forward strand.
CCTACTATTCCTAGGACATGTCAAATTAAGCACTTATCTCAAGGCTTTGACATTTGAGCTCTCTGTCTTTAGAAATGTCTCCCCTCTGTAAGTTACCTGGCTCACTCCATCACTTAAGACGGATCGCAGATTTCTGCTTGAATCTTACCTTCAAGAGGTCTACAAGAGTGGCCTTGGCCTTCTCTATGCATCCTCTATATCACACTTTACTTTTCATCATAGTATTAAGAAGTACTATAATTTTTAAAAATTTCTAGTTTTATAGATATGCTTTGATTTATTTGAGGGATCATATAAATTCTGATTTTTATGATTCCTAATATGTAGGATGCTAAAGAGGAAGGTATAATGATAGCTTCCCTGTTCTAAATGTCAGTCTAATAAACATGGGTCTACCTTGTAGAAAATAATATGGTAGGTTATAGGAGAGTTACAAAGATGTACAGAATAAAATATTTGTTTTCTCCAAAGAGTTTACCTGGGTCATAAGACCAAACACAAATAATTTCCCAATTGCCCTTCTTAGACATTCTTGAATATAGGGAATTCTTAATTTATTACAGGTCAGCTTTCCTGTCTTAATAATCAAATTTATTTTAAGTAGACTTTATAGTAATAACTAAACTATAGTAATAACCAAACCTTATTTAGGTTTAGTTACTAAAAATAATAACTAAATAATATGAAATAATTATAATAATTGTTGAAATAATATGTAAGCCACCAAGAAAGTTCTGAGATAGACTGTGTTATCCAAGAAACACATTCAACGGCGTCCTTTCTGATTCACCCATGCAAGTTTCAATTTGCTTGGCTTTTCGGTGTTGCTGGAAGGACTTCATTTGTTTACATCTGTGCACTTCTTGACTTCTTCATATGTCAAAACTTTCATAACAACCCATGCACAACTAATCTTAACACCCTAATTTCCATATTCTTTTGCAGTTAATTGGTACCACTAAGATAAAAACTTTGAAGGGTAGAAAACATTGGCATTGACTTAATGCATTATCGGACCACACAGGTCTTCAGAATCAAGCAAGCATTGATGCAAAGGCAATGCTTCTCTCCAACATGCTTAGGATTAGGTGTGATCTAGGGGGGTTAGCACTATTTACAGAGGATTCTGTGGCTACTCCAACAGTTGACCTTCGGCGGGCATTAAGATTCTATTTCAGCCTAAAACAAAGTAGGATGGAGTCTGGGTAGCAACTTCAGGGTTTCTCATTTCTGTATATGTGAAAAAAAGTCCTTCCTCTACAGAGTACTCAAAAATCAAGGGTGGGGGTATAAGTTGATTATAGGAAAATGAGGATGGCAGACAACAGAAGAAGGTTTTATGGAGAAGCTTTCCTTGAGAAAGGTAAATGAAGATGAGGGCAAGAAACAGTGGCTTTGGAGTTGCTCTCTAATGGAACTTGGCCTGTAGCTGGGATGTGCTGGTAACTCTGGGACGTAAAATCAGAAAGTCATCGTGCATTTGGGAGAAGGACTAGAGAGGAACAAAATTGTTCTTAGTATGTGTATGACTCAATACAGAATAAAAAATGTTTGCAAGTATGTTATTGAAACTACAGTCAGCTTGAACTGTGTGAAAACTGATTTTGCCCAACTCTGAGTTTCGTGACCTCTCCATGGTGGCTTAAAATTAGGGAGTTGGGAATAAGTACACCAATGAGAGTGAGTTTTGTTTCTTTTTTTCATTCCTCATTTGGAGAACTTGGATATTACCCAGTTATGAGCACACCACTGCTTTCCTTCTTCTGAACCTACCTCTTTGGTGGTCTGAGGTAGTGGAGGAATTCTATTTATCAGGGCTTCTGATTTGCCAGTTTCTAGCTGCCAGAACCCTCCCTTTGTCCACGTTTTCTCCTCTTCTCTGGAGTGAAGACTTTCTTGCCCTGGTCTTCATCACAGTCCTCAGATCTTCTGATGCCCTGGAGTCTGAGGTGTGGCAGTGAGGCTTCCTGAGCTTCTGGCAATGAAGAAAACATTGAGTTTTCAAGCAGATGTTGCAGGAGAAAGAATATAAAACAGGGGTACATGTGTGTCCTGCTTCAGTTTCTTCTTCTGCTATCGTTGTGAGGAACCGTGACCGTTCGTATGACCTGGCCATTGCTGGAACCTTCCTTCATGTTACATAAAGACTAAGTGGACCTGAAACAATCTTTACAAAATATTTCTTTTGCCCCCTGTCTGAAAGAATTTCCCAAAGAATTTTTAAATCACCGTATGTGAAGAAGTGAGTCATCAGAAAGAAAAGACTTGGGATTAATTCTACAAATCTAATAAAACCTAATAGGTGTTTATTATCATTACCCCAATCTAAAGAAGAAGAAAAAGATCATCTTTCCTTTTCTGAGAAGATATTTTATTAAAGCGTAAAGCTCCTTACTGGAATCATTTTTGCTTCAAAACCCACAAATGCTCCTCAGAAATTTGTATGGAACATTTTAAATGAGTAGAGCTTTACATGGAGATGGCCAACGTGCAATGAATCAATTCCTCTGAGACTCGGGCAAAATGCCACATGATTTTTTCCTTAGATGGGGAATTGTGGCAGCTCCATGACACTGCAGGGGAAATGCCACTGAAAAGTGGGGTAATTTGGGGAAGCTTTGCTTTTTGGAGACATCCTTAATGGTACAAGCAGTTAAGACATTTTTATATTATTAAAATAATACCTAGTATTTTCCCAGCTGTGATGTCTATTTTACATGGAGCAGTGCAAAACATGATTATGTTGAGTAATCCATCCAGGTAATCCTCAACAGGCTGATTATTTTAGTTACTCATCATCATGCCTTGTGTGTCATACCTACCCACAGACACTTCTTAAATGTTAGTACCTAGATAAGTAGGCTGGAAAGTGGACAGGGTGGAACTTGAGTACCAAGTTATGGGCTATTTTTAAAGTCAGACATGTGGGAAGGCTGAAGGACACAAAAAGTTGTTGCTGATACCCCAAGATTCCAGAATGTTGAATACTCCCTAGCTAATGTGATTTAACAGTTGCAGTGTTATGTTATGGCTTTGCTTCCATCATGGAGGCTGGTTTCTTTTACCTTTCTAGGTGTTCTCAGCCCTTACTGGGTATCAGAATCACCAGGGACATTTTATTTGTTTATTTACTTATTTTATTTCAGATTATTATGAGAGTACAAATGATTAGGTTGCAATGTTTGCATTTGTTAGGTAAGGTCCCTGTTGTGGTTGTGCCCCTCACCCAGGAGCTGTGCCATTTAACCTTACATTGTGCCCATCAGGTGGGAGCACACCAATCCCCTTCCCTCTTCCTCACTTCCCACTCCCCACCCCGCCCCCTGTTCCCCAACTTGAATTAAATTGAGTATTTCTCTTGTGTGGCCTGTATTAGTTCATCTACTGGGTTCATATTAGAATTGAATACTTTGGATATTCGTGCTTCCATTCTGTGATACTTTATTAAAGAGAATGTTCTCCGCCGGGCATGATGGCTCACGCCTGTAATCCTAGCACTCTGGGAGGCAGAGGAGGGTGGATTCTTGAGTTCAGGTGTTTGAGGCCAGCCTGAGCAAGAGCGAGACCCTGTCTCTACTAAAAATAGAAAAATTAGCCAGGTATTGTGGTTGGCACCTGTATTCCAGTTACTTGGGAGGCTGAGGTAGCAGGGTCATTTGAAGCCAGGAGTTTGGGGTTGCTGTGAGCTATGATAACGCCAAGACACTCAACTCCAGGGTGATAGATTGAGACACTGTCTCAAACAAAACAAAACAAAACAAAACAAAACAAAGAGAGAATATGAGAATGTTCTCTAGCTCTATCCAGGCTAATACAAAAGATGTAAAGTCCCTGTCCTTTTTTTTTTTTTTGAGACAGAGTCTCAAGCTGTCACCCTGGGTAGAGTGCCGTGGCATCACAGCTAACAGCAACCTCCAATTCCTGGGCTTAAGCAAGTCTCCTGCCTCCGCCTCCCAAGCAGCTGGGACTACAGGCGCCCGCCACAACGCCTGGCCATTCCTTGGCTGCAGCCGTCATTGTTGTTTGGCGGGCCCGGGCTGGACTCGAACCCACCAGCTCAGGTGTACGTGGCTGGCGCCTTAGCCTGTTGAGCCACAGGCGCCGAGCCAAGTCCCTGTCCTTTTAATGGTTGAATGGTATTCCATGGTATACATATACTACTGTTTATTAATTCATTCATAGGTTGATGGACACTGGGTTGATTCCATATCTTAGTGATTATAAATTGAGCTGCAATAAACAATTTAGTGTAAATGTCCTTATGATAAAAAGATTTTTTTCTTATCAGGGAAATTTTAAATAGCACTAATGTCCCCACTCTATTCCTAAAGATTATTATTTAATTGATCAATAGTGGGCCCTGGGCCACATTTTTAAAAGTGACCTAATACTTAGTTAGGGTTGAGAACCACTGAGGTGGAATGCTTACCTGCTTCCCAATGATATATCACTTTCTAACCTTATCCCCTTCCCTAAACACTTCCCAGCCAGGTAGGTGGATCAGTGTGTCAATCAACAGAAGATTTTTCTCTACATTTTAGGTGCTTCATCTTGGTGAAGTCTAACTTCAGACAGGTTGTAATCTAATAAAGGAGACTAGATTTTGACCACTGTTAAAAGGCCAATGAGCTCCTTGAGGTTCTAAATACTCCTCACTGAAGGTAGGAGAAATTAAGGAGTTATCTTCCAGGGAGCCAGGAAGAACAGACAGTACAATTTAAACAGCGTCAGGGTAGCAAGCAGGTGCCTCACGTGTAGGAGTGAGGAGATTGACCTGATAAGAGATGTGACAGCTTGCAGACGTTTATATACAGTCGACCCACAGACAGGGACTTTGAAAATCAAGCAAAAATCATAAGTACCTCACTCTCTAGGAAATGAGGCACTTGATGCCCAGTTCCAATAATGTTATTGCAATTTGAAAAGATGGAATAAGATGATGTGATGGAAAGTGCTTAGGTGGGAGGCACTTTCCACCGACTGGGCAGGGAAGGCTTGCCTGAGGAAATGAGGTGTGGGCCAACACCGGATCCAGCCTAGCAGAAAGAAATGAACATGGAATGCTCCAGAGATCGCTGGAATGTTGTGAGCGAAGAGAGAGTGATGGGGGAGGCTGGAGGAACAGGCTGGTTAGCAGTGAACTCCATCAGTCCTGGCTCTTAGTTTTTCAGTTTTTCAGGCTGTGCAGAGCACAGCTCAGGGAGCTCTGTGTGCAGGTTAGCCAAGGCAACTCCTGCACGCTGTTGGTGAATGTCGCTCCTCCTCACCGCGAGTCTGCCTTCCTCAGTGCCTGAGGCTGGGTTATTTCTACTTAAAATAGAAATGGCTGCTCTTGACTTCTTACCTCTGGACAGTTTGTCTATAATATCTCACAACGTCTTCACTGGTTACTTTCCCTTGAGCCCACATGCACTGACCCTGCTCTGATCCCGCCTGTTTCCGTTTGCTTGTCTCTCTCTTTGCAAATCCAGTCCTCTCCAGCTGGCTACATACAGTGCCAGTCTGAATTTCAGTGCGAATTTCATGCTAAACCACGTTCCTCGCATTTCCTTGCCTGGGAGAGGTGTTTCCTAGCTTTTGCCCTTTGCCTCTTCACTTTCTACACACTTCCCTGACCATAGATTTGCTAAAGGAAGTCACAAACCTGCACCATAGGCTCATTCAAGTGCAGCTCCTTACTGTGTTTACACAGTCTGATGCTCAGAGCCATGCTATATTTTTATTTATGTCTTATAGACACTTTTAATTGTGACTGTCCCCAATCTTCCCCAGTGTGCTTCAGACTCTCATCTGCCTTATCTCTCCACATATCCTGTGTCATTAACTCACTCATCTATTTCAGATTAATACTATTTGTTTAGTTATGGAACTGTGCCTATCAATCGATTAATTTATGATAAATACAGATTAGTGTAAACCATAAGATTAAACCTCAGTCTTTCTGGCAAGAATTTCAGCCAGTTTAAAGTTCTCTCCAGCCATTGATCTATCTTTTCGTCCTTGCTTCGGCCTTAGAGCCAGATTCCCCTTCTGGGTAGGTGGAAGCCAGTGCTTCTACGTTTGCTGTCAATCCTATAGTTTTCACTTTCTTTGAGCAGTCATCTACTTTTTCATAACCACCCTGTCTACCTCTGTGGGTTCCTTATGCTTTAATAATAAAAGTAGCTAACATTAATTCAGGGTTTATTATCTGAGCTAAGTGCTTCATCTACACAGTCACATTTAATTCTTTCTGTAAGCTAATAAAGAAGGGATTATTATTAAATGCAGAAGGAAACTCAGTACAAAGAGTTTAGGTAAGTTATCTGAATAACACAGCTGAAAAGTGGTGGAGCAGAGATTGAAACATATGAAATTTGCTTTCACTGTGTCTGCAACCACTTGGCAACAGCACTTGGCCTTCAAATATGAAGAACTTCGGCTGGACCTTGCTTGCTATATTCCTTTCTGTAGCTGCCAGCTTTGACTGGCAGCCTTCACGGCCAAACTTAGCACAATTCCTCTCCAGTCACAGCCTCTAATTCTTCACTGATAATGTACTCAGGCCCTGTATTCTGCCACCAGCTGCATCATTATATGAAAATTGGTATCTAGATGGCCTTAATTACTAAATCCAGGGATCTTTCTGTCTTTTTAAACTCTCCCTCCTCTGCCTTTTGGTCATATCTTTTCTTGGTTTCTCCTATTTCCTACCTCTCAGAAGATATTGCTAATTCTAGTTCAGTTTAGGGGAAGAATCTGGTTATATAACCAAGGATCAGCAAATCAATGCTAGAAGTGGACCTATCTGTATCCTAAAAATATAGACTGTGGCTTAATGCTGGATGCAAGTCTCAACTGCAAAGTCTGCAGCCAGAAGACATTTTGAAGGCTGATTTTCAAGGCAGAATATATGCATTCTGCACTCACTCTCCTTAACTTAACTCTTGGCCTTGCCAGTTATGAACTGTGTGACTTTGGTCAAGGAAGACAACTTCTCAGTTTCATATGGGTAAAGTGGATATAATAACACCAGTTACCTTACAGTGTTGTTGTGAAGAGTAAGTGGAATAACTGAGTGACTAAGTTCATCTTATAATTTATTTATTTACTCCCCAGTTGTATATTGAATGGCAACCATGTGTCAGGTACTGTCGTGGGTGCTGAGGATACAATGATGAATAAGTACAGACACATGCCTACCCTCACGCAGCTCACAGTCTAGCTGGGGGTGGGAGATGTTAGTAACACACATACCTTTATTCACTTGGATCAAGGCTGTGGATAAGGGAGGGGCAGGAGATAAAGCTGGGAAGACAGGATGTGCAAGATTTGAAGAAGCACGTGTGGCAGCTTGAGGACAGCAGCCTAATCCAATTCACCAGGGAAGTGACATGCAGATGCTGTATTTGGAGGACGGCTTGGAGGCTGGAGGGATGAGCTGGGAAATGTAAGGCCAGTTATGTGAGAATGATGTTCTGAACTAGTACTTTAGCAGTGAGGTTGAACCTAAGGTTTCTGAGAGTGTTAGGGAATAGAGTCATGCTCAGTTCCTTAATGTGTTTCCTCTCTGCCCATGGTACCTCCAAATTTCAGAAATTTCAGGGAGCCAAAGGGATTCATACTAGCTCTTCCCTCAACCTGAATGGAACCTCCTATCCTTCTCCATACCAGGCGTGTCAGCAAGCACATATTGGACCTCCTTTCTGTCAATGCTTTTCTAACACTGAGCCGCCCCCTAGTGGAAACCGAGAGTTCATAACAGAGTAGAATTCTTTCAGCTGTTTAGTGCAACACTTGGATTAATGCAGATCAATGACTGATCGCATACGAATGATGATCTCATAAGATTATAATACAGCTGCCCTATACAGGTAGACCATTTAAAAAATTTTATACCATATTTTTGCTCTGCCTTTTAAATATTTAGATAAATTTAAATGCACAAATACTGACCATCATGTTACAACTGCCTGCAGTATTCAGCATATTAATTCGCTGTACAGACTTGTAGTTAGGAGGATAGGCTACATGACAAGCACAGTGTGCAGGAGCCTCTGTCATCCATGTCTGTGTAAGTACAATCTGTCATGTTTGCACAATGACAAAATCTGCAAACTATGTATTTCTCACATCGCATCCTCCTCATTTAAGGAACTCATCATGACTGGACTTGTAAATCTTTTTTTTTTTTTTCTTTTTAAGTCACCACCATATCAAATTTATTATTCCAATGGCACTAACACAGCTGGAGTTGTTCACCGTCTGGACTTGTACATCTTAATGGAGCCAGGAAGACATCTTACTTTTCAAAACTAGAAACTCTGTGTTTTGGAGATAGGAAGCCTAGAAAAGACTAAAGACTAGATCTGGTCTTGACAAATTCCCTCAGCATTTGCTTGAGTGAAAGTCTTTATTTTTTCCTCATATAAGAAGCTTAGTTTTGCAGGATACAAAATTCTAGACTGGCCATTATTTTTTAGAAAGAACTGAGAATGGAGCCCCAATTCCTTCTAGTTGGTAAGGCCTCGGTTGAGAAGTCTACAGTTAGTCTGATGGGTTTTTCTTGGTCAGCTACCTGCTGTTTTCACAGGAGTTTCTATGGCCGTGTGGCATGGTGATTGCCGCTTTGGGATGAATATCCCAGGAATTTGTTGAGCTTCTTGTACCTGGATATCTAGACTTCTAGCAAGACCAGGGACAATTTCCTTATTTATCCCCTCAAATAGATTTTCCAACCCTTGTGTATTTTTTTCTTTGCCCTCAGGATCATGCCTATGATTCTTATATTAGGCCTTTTTATATAATTCCATATTTCTTGTAGGCTTTGTTCATTCCTCTTCTTTCTTTTTTCTTTCTCTTTGAATGACTTGTTTAATTCAAATATGTCTTCAAGCTGTGAGATTTTTTTCTTCTGCCTAATATAGCTCCTTCTTAAGACTCTCCCCCATTTTTTATTGCCTTGAATTAGTTTTTTATTTCCACGTTCTGTTAGGTTTTTAAAAAATATTTTGATTTCTTTAGCAAATTTTTTTTTTCATTTCCTGCATTGATTTTACAGTTTCTTTCTGCTGAGTTTCTATTTTCCCTCATATTCATTGAGCTTTCTTACGATCTATTTTCGAAATTCTTCATCAGTCCTGTCAATGTTTTTGTTTTGGTTGGTGTTGTTTTATATTGGGAGCATCCTTTTGTTCTGATTTTTTCATGTTTCCAGAGTTCTTTTGCTGATTACTTCTCATCTGGTCTCTCAGTTGTGACTATGGCAAGCTCTGGTCCCCCAAGGTGGTGCACACAAATGCCCCAAGCTTTAGGAGGGACTGTGTAGCTGGGGGAGGGGAAAGGCTGCTTGACCTCTACGCCCCCCTGAGGTGGGGGGGGCGCAAGACAGATCACTGCCAGATATCAGAACCAGAAAGGCTTTGTAACGCCACTGCGGGGCTCAGAGATTGTTTTTCGAGCCAGTAAGGGGAACGTCTGTTATGACGTTCAGGGCAATTTCTCCAAGTTGGGAAGGTTGCTCCTGAGGGAGTGTCCAGGTGTTTGAGCGCTAAGGCCCCAGGACAGGCTCTTTCCACCCTTGTGCACTAGGCAGATTCTTTGCAGAATGGGACGAGTGCCCACCCTGCTCCCTGCTCCCTAGAACCCCACAACAATCTCCCATCGGAGAGACAACAATCTCCCAGATCAGTTCACACCGCGTTCCCTCCCTGCCTGAGACCAGCTCTTAAACCTCTCTTCAGCCTGCCTGGCCCACTCACGTGTGTCTCTAAGGATCGCTGGCAAGTAGGGGTTCCCCAATTGCGCTCCACCGGTTTTCCACCACAAGACATTAAGTGCAGAAAGGAAGGCCTCTGTAACCACAGGCGTCTCAGCCAGAGACATGCTTTTTTTTTTTTTGGCATGGGCCTGGTTTGAACCCACCACCTGCGGTGTATGGGGCCGGCGCCCTACTCCTTTGAGCCACAGGTGCCTCCCCAGAGACATGCTTTGGGAAGCAGCAGACAGGAGTTTCTTGGTTCAAGCCGCACTCTCTATGGTAACTGGGAGGAGCTGCTGCTCCAGTTCAGCCCATCCCCAAGGCACTCAGTTATCTTAAGAACCAGGGGCGAGGCTAATTCACGTCTAGTGCCACCCTTGTCCAACGCGGCAGTTCTTCCGCAGAGGTTGCGGTAGACGTGCGCTCAGACCCGGGTTCCTCAGCACCCCTCCACACTCTCCCATGGGATATGGGTGCAAGGGCTTCCTCACCCCCCTGATCTGGGACCAAGACCTTGCCCCTGCATCTCGCTGCGCTGTTTTTTTGTCCAGGATGGGGCTTCAGGTCCGGCCTTCCTGTCTAAGCCACCAGGGCAGGGAACCCAGGAAAGGACAGCAGACAATTTACACATTGTGGCAGCCCTGCTCTCCACAGTGTAGAGAAGCAGCCGCTCTCGGGCTTCTAGCATCAGAGTACTGTCACTGTTGCAGTGGGGAAGTGGGGCTGCATTACCAGTCTGCCCAAGCTAAAATGACTTACTCTGATGTGGAGGAGGGAGGAGGTGCAGAGCAGGAAGTGTCTAAGTGTAAGAAAGCCCTCCTGTGGCCCTCTCCCGTGGGGTGTCCCTTCTGAACACCTGAACTCCTGGGGTTCACTGGTTCAGCTTGGTGTTCCTATGTAGGCAACAATGCCTGGGCTCTACCGGGTGGAAGAGCCTCCAGTACGTTTTGTGTCCTGCTGGTCATTGAAGGCTCCTAGGTGGGGGAGGGGAACCCCTGTTACCCTTGCACTGGGCTGCCGGCCTCTCTGGTTTTGCCACCACCTTCTCCTGTCTTTCTCTTCCTCATTTTTGCAGTCTCTCTCAGGGGGTCCCCAGACATCTCTGGTGTCTCTCCCTGTGAACCTGAGCTGCACCTGCTCTCCACTCTCCTCAGTCCAATCATCTACCTTCCAGCCAGGATGACCCATGAGCAACGTCTCTGGTCGGTCATCTTGGCTCCTCCATTCCTAGCTCTTGTTATTGAACTTCTGTGGCACTTTGCAAAGCTCTTTACAATGCTTTTTATGAACAACATCTGATCAATGCTAGTGAGCTGTGGAGCTTGTTATTTGAGTATGATTTGTCTAATACCTGTCTTTTCCACTCTGTTGAGACCTTCGGGTATGAGGGGTTAGGCAGGTCTTATTCCATCACCTGGTGCTGCCTAAATTCCTCCACTTACGTTGTCTTTAGCAAAATTCTGCTTTTCTGATAGGCTCATCTATCTGTGAACCCAATACACAGGTTCCTTACTGAATCAAATTTGTAGTATTTCATCCATTTACTGATTTGTCTATTTGAAGAACATTTCTGTGTCTCAAGCAATTGAGGAAAACATAAGAGGTTCCTCACAGACTTAGGCTTATTCTACCAAAAAATCTGCTCTCCAAAGCAGTATATTGCACTTTGAAGACATTGAGATTTTAAGGTATTATTATTATTATGTTTTATTCTTGTGATTTAACTTGTCTGTATTTCAAAACCTGCTTTTTGTTTTCCCCTAGCCCATATGCCAGGCGGCCTATCAGAATGACCTGGGGCAAGTGTGGCGGTGGGTGAAAGAAGATGGCAACTATGTCAATGTGCAAGACAGCTTTAATGGAGATACCCCTCTGATCTCTGCTTGCCGGCGTGGCCACATGAAGATAATTTCCTTTCTTTTAAAAAGAAATGCTAATGTCAACCTCAAGAACCGGGTAAGGTCATGACACTAGAGTGGAGAACATAATTGTCCATGGTAATTCCCTTCTCTTCTAATCACTGGAAGTGGTGAATGTTTTCTTATTGCTTGTAGTCCTTAATACTAACATTTATTGTAGCTTTTCTTTAGAGAGACTATCACATTCTGAGGACATTTTATTAGGCTAAAAATCAAAACAAAACATAATTCAATCAGCTGGCATATTTAATGATGAATTATGTCTTGGTACTTCTGAAGAGGAAGAGAATTGTTCACTCGTGTGGACAAATAGAGCTTCTTTCTTTTCCTCCACTTTTCCCTTTCCTTCCTCTCTCCGTCTTCCTCCTCACTATTACAGAAGCAATGGAAAAGAATTTTTGAAAAAGAAATACTGACTTCATACTGCTATTTCATTAGTTATATTTCTATCTGTCATGTTAATGTCTGCATGTCCAGAAGATCCTATCGTGTGCTTGTAGAATGCTAAGGAGAAATTTACCAAGGACAAATAAACTCATGAACAAGAGGCTATTGAAAGTCACACAGAAAGCCATAAAGAGTATATTTAAAGATGCAGTATTGGCTGTTTTGGAGTCTTCAGGACCAAGGCCGAGAGGAGTATGTGTCTGTTGCTATGACAATCCTGTAGAACCCTTTCTGAGCATCTAGCATCTGACTCACAGGGAAGGCATCACTTAAGTTGCACTGAGTAAATGTCCAAAGTCATTCTGGTCAGTAAATATGAACCCACTCATGTTCATTCAATGAGAAAACAGCCTGTAGGGCCCCACTTGCCCCTTCTAAGTGATTTTAAAGACCAGCTCATGCAGAATAATGATGTCTTATCAGAATAGCAACCCCCACTGGACTTTCTTGTTTGCACTTACTACTTTTTGCTTGGTTGGGTTTAAAATCAAGTCGTGCCTGTGCTTGTTCTAACAGACATACAGCTTAGTAGGATATGATCTCTTTAGAACACAGCTAAGAAACCAGCTGTGTAGAGCTGTGGTGAATGATCTTGCCAGAAGGCAGATGTCTGTGGCTTCCTGTGCTCTTTAGGAAGCTGAGGGAAGGAGACTTTTGACCGCCCAGGTGCAGAGCTGAGGAGGCGTCCTTATCTCTGCCTCACCACAGAGAACCTCAGCCAGCCCAGTAGAAGCCTCTAGCACTATAAAAATCACTAAAAGGAAAAGATGTTAGTGCCTACATTAGGTTAACAGAGATTTCACTGAAAGAAGTTTTTGATTTGCATTCTCTTCCTTTTTAATGCTTCATTTTTCTTTTTAATATTTCTAATGTTTTAATACTTAATTTAAAAATCTTTCCCAGATACTAATCTTCATATATTAATAACTGAACCAGTGATTTCTCATTTCTTAAATCTGTCTACAAATTATTTCCAGAAGTACCAAACAAAGGCCTTAAAAACAAACAAAAAGCTCTGCTATTGATTCAAAGGTACAAACATGGTTCAGATGTACATGCTTTTCAGGGAGTGTGTAGAGAACATGCATTCTATGAAAAGCAAATTAAATGAAAATGTGATCTTTTATTTTTTTTTTTTTTGGTTTGTGAAATTGACCACAATTGAAAAAGAAAATCAAATGCTGGTCAGGGAAGGAAGGGTAAATTATTATTATCTTACTGGCGCCCAATTTGGCAGTGGAGTATGAAAGGCATTAATACCTTTCATGTCAGGAATTCCATTTTTAGAAACATATGTAAAGGACAAATTTAGAAATGTTGACAAAGCTTTATGAATGAAGATGTTCAAGCATATGATTTATAAAAATGAAAAGTTAAAAACTTGAAATGCCCGATAGGAAGGGTTTGGCTAAATAAATTCGAGCCACTCCATTCAATGGAAAGTCATGCATCCGTTGTAACTATGTTTAAAAATATTGAGTGGCCTGGAAAAAGTGCATATTCTAAATGTGCTTTTCTAGACAGAAAAAAAGCAAGTACAATTAAGCGTACACTATAATCCTACATTTTAAAGTTCCATATGTATACATTTAAAAAAATGTACAGCAAATGTACAGAAAATACAGCAAAATTGAGGAGACACCTGTGCCTTGGTGTCTCCTTCACTTTACACCTAGGACTAAATGTGGAACTCCCATTTCCTATGCCTAGGTCAATTTCTTGTGAATTTCCTAGGCCTCAATTCCATGAGTGGACTGTATCCATTCATTGATACACTCAT
>CAUYRH010028027.1:0-10851 GCA_963574655.1 Perodicticus potto
ACAGCTGCAACCAAAAAATGGTCGGGCGTTGTGGCGGGTGCCTGTAGTCCCAGCTACTTGGGAGGCAGAGGCAGGAGACTCGCTTGAGCCCAGGAATTGGAGGTTGCTGTGAGCTGTGATGCCACGGCACTCTATCCAGGGTGATAGCTTGAGGCTCTGTATCAAAAAAAAAAAATTGTAATTAAGATATTTTAGTTTTGTTCTCTGTAAATCTAAATCTTCAAACTAGTAGTTCATGAATTTGTCTCTGAAATAGATGAATTGAAGGATGATGACCTTTCAGGTGCTCCATTTCTGTATTTATAGGTTCCCTTAGGTAACCAGGTAAATTATCTGAGTTATCTTTTGAAAACCTCATTTGATTCAGAGCTTTTTCAACTTTGTGGTTAGTGGTGAAGCATTAAGTTGTGTTTTTCTTTTGATAAACTTTTCAGTTAGGTAAATATGAGCTCTTCATCTATATTATAAATAGCTTTTCTGGGTGAACAAAATGACCTGACGTTTACTAGCATAAGGACAAATGCAATCCATAAAATTTTATTTCCATGTTAGACACTTTATCAAGTTTAAGTTTTTAATGATTGAGATGAGTCTAATGGAAGAGGTACAAAACAGACATTGATTCAGTTTTATTTATCTTTTTGAGACAGAGTCTCACTTTGTCACCTTGGGGCGGAGTGCCATGGTGTTATTATAGCTCACAGCAACCTCAAACTCTTGGGCTCAAGCCATCCTCATACTTCAGCCTCCTGAGTAGCTGGGAATCTATAGGTGCCCACCACAGCATTGGGCTATTTTTAGAGACAGGGTCTTGCTCTTGGTCAGACTGGGCTCAAGCAGTCCTCCTGTTTCACCCTCCCAGAGTGCTAGGATTATAGGTGTGAGCCACCATACCTCACTGATAACAGTTTGTTTTCAACAGAGTCTTACTATATTGCCCTGGTAGAGTGCCTTGGCATCACAGCTTACAACAACCTCAAACTCTTGGGCTTAAGTGATTCTCTTGCCTCAGCCTACCAAGTAGCTGGGACTATGCCCGCCATAACGCCCAGGTATTTTTTGGTTGCAGTTGTCATTGTTGTTTAGCAGGCCCGGGCTGGGCTTAAACCCACCAGCTTCAGTGTATGTGGCTGGTGCCCTACTCACTGAACTATGGGCGCCGAGCCGATATAGTTTTAAAAAAATGACAACTCCTAAACAAAGTTTCAGTGCATATTACTGCATTTCATTTGCATTTAGCCCTGTCATCTTATACATTTTTCTTTTTACTAAAATAGTTTTGTGATATTCTTCAGAAAATATGCACATGCATTTTTTTGGCAGTTAAGGCTGTTTTTCTGAGATGGCACTTTCTATATAGATTTTTGTCTTTTGTTGATATAATTATTTTTGTTTTCCAAGATATTTTGAAAGCAACTGCTTTCTATTGAAATTGTTCTGCATATATTTCCTATTAGTAATAAAAATACAGCATAAGTATTCTGAGTATTTTCGTATTTGTAAATATAAATTTTCATCTTGGTAAATATTCTTCTGTGTAATGAAACTGTTCTTTTTTCTTGAGCAGGTTCTGATAAAATGCAGATTCCCTTATGCAACTCTTGAGATTTACATCTGTCAGTCCCTCATGCACACACCCTATTCCCCTTCTATTTTTTAGCTAGATATTTCTAACATTGCTTCTTTCAGGTGTAGCATTTTCTGAATCTCACTATCTGGATCGAGGCTAAATGTGTAATGTTTAGCCTCATGTTGTGTAGATAATGGACACCAGGCCTAGATCCTTTCATAACTGGACAGAAAGAGCCTGTATGGGTCCTTTGATAGCAACAGACAGGTATTTTTTTTTTAGTGAAGGGATTAGAGAGATTGGATATGGAAGGGAGGGAAGAAAGAATTTTCTGTGGGCTTTATTGTATGTTACTATGACTATGTTATTCTAGGCATAGACATAGAAGATAAAGGGGCAAATCAGGTATTGGTCCATTGCCCCACAATTCCTTGGGCCTAACACTTGGTGACAGGGAAGGAGAAGTGATGTTTCCAGGTATCTCTGGGATTTAAGAGGAATTCCTGTTTCCTAGATTTAATTAGATTTCATGCTCTGTAGGCTGGGATGATGCTAAGTATGATTTAATCCAAAGTGATTTCTGTTTGGCTTTGAAACACTTTTGTTTATTATTTTTTTTTTTATTTTTTGAGAAAAAGTCTCACTGTGTTGCCCTTGGTAGAGTGCCATGGTGTCACGGCTCACAGCAACCTCAAACTCTTGGACTTAAGTGAATCTCTTACCTCAGCCTCCCAAGTAGCTGGGACTACAGGTGCCCACCATAACGCCCCGCTATTTTTTGTTGCATTTGTCATTGTTGTTTAGCTGGCCCAGGCCGGGTTCGAATCTGCCACCCTTGGTATATGTGGCTTGCGCTGTAACCACTCTGCTACGGGCATCGAGCCATTGTTTATTGTTATTATTATTATTTATTTTTTTTGTAGAGACAGAGTGTCACTTTATTGCCCTTGGTAGAGTGCTGTGGCATCACAGCTCATAGCTACCTCCAACTCCTGGGCTTAGGAAAGTCTCTTGCCTCAGCCTCCTGAGTAGCTGGGATTACAGGCGCCTGCCACAGGCCTGGCTATTTTTTGTTGCATTTCAGCCAGGGCCAGGTTTGAACCCACCACCTTCAGTATATGGGGCCGCGCCCTACTCATTGAGCCACAGGTGCCGCCCTATTATTGTTATTTTTTTACAGACAGGGTTTTGCTCTGCCACCTAGGCAGTTGTAGTTCACTGCAGCCTTAAACTCATGGGTTCAAGCAGTCCTTCTACTTCAGCCTCCTGAGTAGCTGGGATTACAGGTGTAACTCAGTGCACCCAGCTGAAACACTTTTATATGCATATATGCAAGATGACATTTCACATCCAGCAAAAATACAAAATTCACATTTGTGATGATCTCATTCAGTTATTAATCCTAGCAAAACATTTACATAACAAGTTGTTCATCTGTGAACAACATAGAGCAACAGCCCAAGCAATAATGTTTCCTTAAAGTTTCTTGTGTGCATGCTGTTTACGGAAGAGTGTATATGCAAAGGTAAGCAAACAGTGAAGTGGGGCAGGCACTAATTATACTGGAAAAGAGGACCTGTATATGAATTCTTATTGTGTTCTGGATTATGTCTATTTTAACCTTCACTCTGAAGAAACAGAGGAATGGAATATTTACCAGAATCATACAGCTAAGAGGTAGTAGGCAGCGCTTCAACCAGTGTTTCTGCTACCAAAAAAATTTGTACTCCTAAACTGCTCCCAATCTCATATATTCCTTTTCCCCTCTGCAATTAGAAGAACTATAATCTGTTCTGGTTTTACCTAATTAGGACTCAAATTTCTCATCTGTAAAATGAGTAGTAGTGAATTATGGGATTACTTTGTATAGTTGTGTGCTTCTGGTTGTCAAATTTGAAGAGAGGAATTTGTCATGGTTAAACACAGTAAAGGAAAAGTTAAGTTTTGTTTTGTGATTCAGACTTTTTTCCATGGGATTTAGAATGTATTTGAAAAGGAAACTAATTCATAAGAGTAAGCTTTTGATAGCCATTATGCAGAAGGTTTAAGATCATAAAAGGGGCAAAACTCACTGTGTCACTAATTAATGTTGACAATATAGATACATCTATATTTCGGTGTTTGAAAAGTTAGAACTTATTTATTATAGGATAGGAGAATAGTGAGGGTGCAAACCTATTTATAGAATAAATTGATGCTTTTATATAAAAAGTAATTGGTGGATTGCTCAACCTTCAATTTTTCTTGTCTTGTAACAAACTGCAAACATTTTGAAAGATTGCAATCAAGAGAAGTAGCAACTGAATTAACCATAAATAGTTATTAACTAATTGTGTGAAATTTACCTTTTTATAGAGGTGGTTTTAATGACTGTAGGAAGCTAATTAAAGTTCATTGTTAAAAATTTATGTTTTAACACTCTGACAGAGATCAAAGTTGGCAGATAGGATAATGTACAGTTTGGATAATTTTAAATACAATAAGCATGAAATGTGCTTTTGTTAATGACTAAATCTTAAATTGGAATTGTTTCCATGTATAACTTTACTTGAAGTGATTATTGTGATGTTCTTAAAAGTCAAAATAAGGTCTTAGTAACAATGCAATTGTTTTAATAGCTGATAGGGATAATCAAGTGAGAGCAATGTTTTTCCTTATGTTTTTTCTGTCCTATAATAAGTTGATAGTCAAATAGGTGCTCCTGTTACTAATATGCTGAATCTTCCTAGCTCCTCCTCAGTGGTCTAATTTTTTTTTTCTTCAAGAGATACTTCTTTTAGAAAGCAAATAAAATACCTACAGAATCTTGCCTGTTGCATAATTCTATGCAGTGAGAATCATGTTTTAAAAGACTTATCACAAATTGTCACAATCAGCTAATATTCATGAAGTAGTTCAGAGTACAAGTTTTGATACAAAGTGCTTTAAACATATCTTATTTAATCTTGGTTTGCTAACGATAGGTGTAAGATGACCTTAGAACATAAAATCCTTAATTGTGATTTCTTACTAGAAAACAAAGTTGGAAAGGCGATCATTTCATTATTTTATTGAAGTATGTATAGTATTGACTTATTGTTTGAATATGTGGGATATGAAAAATGACAATGGCCATAATCTGTTAAGTAGAATTAAAATATGAACATATTGCTGTCTTTGTTTATGATGAATACTAAATTTAAGCTAAGTTATAAGGTATGCTGTTTGGAAATATGGAAGATACAAGAATGAAGCCAGATAACAAGTTTATGCTTGTATTTCCTACTGATGAAGACTTTCAGACAAGTTATTTCCATGGGTAGGTGATGTCACTCTGCATGTATATATACACTTATACTTTTGCATGATTATACATGTAGGAGTGGTACAATTTTGACTTGACTGTTGACCTGTTGCCTCACTTTGGAGGCAGTGGTGGGGAATGTAATGGCAAAAGGCTCTGAATGGTTTTAGTCATATAAATTTTAAAATAACTCACTAACATAATTTGTTGTAAATATCATAATAAAAGAGCTTTCAAAATTAGAACATATGGTCAAATAGTCAATATTGTACTTGGCCCTCATATTTCCTGCACCCAAGTATTTGAAAATCACATGGTACCTTGACTTCATAATAATCATTTTGAACTCTGACGAGAACTCCTATAGTGATGTAGCTTTCTTTTTAGAAAAGGAAAAAAACCTCAAACCTCAAAACAAGAATTATTTTTTTGCTTTTGAACTAAAATTCATTACCAAGTGATACCAAGGGGAACCTGTTGATTTTATGGTAATTGATAAACTTTATTTGCCTTTTTAGGGGAACTAGAAATTATGTTCAAATAGTCAACTAAAATGGTCATGACCAGAATTTCATATTGTGACATGTCTTTTTTATACAGTGGCACCTCACAATTCATTAGCTTTTATGTTTGGTCATTTTTTGTTTTAAAAATGTTTCTACATAAATCTATGGTTTGGGAGTTTAGTTTTAAAGCATCAATACCCCAAGTGTGTTTTTGTTCAGTGACAGTTTACACAATGGATGTTTGTATTAAAACAGTGATCCTTCATTGTGTTATGTTCTTATGATTCACTGGTGTATGTCAAGACTTTCATAAAATACATGTGTTTAATATTCATTTGTTGGATGATATTTAAAAATCTTTAAGGAAAAAAATAGTTTGCTTACATTTCATAAATAGCTGTAGAGAAATAGCATTCCTTTATTTTTGCTTTATTTTAAAATGGGGGTAGTTAGAGGTATTTCTAGAATGAAAACATTATTTTTGCTTTTACTGTTATGTTAAAAAGATCAGTATTAGCATTTTAAAGCATGCATCTATTCTGCAAGCATGAATATTGAATTATTTTAGCATGAACTGCTGCAGTGTAATTATTTGAAAGTAGTTGCCTCTTTTAGCTATTTAGGGTGGAGGGATGGGGGAAGCGTTTCTTATTTTTCTAGTAAGAATTTTAATATCTTCCTGTAAAATCAGCTATAAGGTTGCATATTGTTTATTTGGAGTGTGTGCTGGGTTTTTTCCTTTGGAAATGAAAATACAAATACCCCTCATGAGACATCCAAAGCAAAATCCTGAAAATGGATTTTGTGAGTACTTTCTTTTTGTAGAATATTATAAAGTGTATAACATCCCTGTTATTACAAAAGACTTACTAGAAATATTACAGATAAGTTAGTCAAATACAGCTCAAGTGTTCTTTAGAAGTAGAAAAATACTGTATATTTGATTTTCTTCTCTGAATCTGCTAGTAACTTTTAGAATCAGCTCCTAAGAGAAGGACTTAGAATCAGTCTCTTAAAACATGTAAACTGGGGTTTAATAGTTTACATCAGTTTTTTCTTTAAGAAATCAGTTTCACTTTCTCTGGGGTCATCCCCTTTTTCTTAATCTGTTGCTCTTTAGGAGTATCACAGGAATTCATTGTAACATTGTTCAATATAGTCTTGTCATCTATGTTCTTCATAATAACTAACACTCCTTTCCTCCCTCCAAAATGTGTCCATCATCTTTGTAAAGCTTGGGTTATCTTTTCCACTTTCACATTGTGTAAAAATATTAGATGTATAAAGTTCAGCTTTTCTGATCAGATAAAATAATAAAGGCAACTGGCACTTAGAGGGCTCTTACATAGTTTCAGAAGTATTTTTTACCCCACAAGTTAGATACAAGTATACATTTTCTTTCCTCCCTAGATGGACCTCCAGTTGTAGCTCATTATGATATGTCTGACACCAGCTCTGACCCAGAAGTGGTAAATGTGGACAATTTATTGGCGGCTGCAGTAGTTCAAGAGCACAGTAATTCTGTAGGCGGCCAGGACACAGGAGCTACCTGGAGGACCAGCGGGCTTCTAGAGGAGCTGGATGCGGAGGCAGGTTGGTCTCCCTTCTCCCCCTTCTCTACTGGTGTAATGTGCATGTGTCCTGGCAGCTATTTTCCTTTTAATGGGCCTTGCTGAGGAACAGGCCATACCAGAGACATTTGGCATTGAATGATTATGACTATCCAGGCTACGACTTGAAACGGAAACGTTTTGGTTAGTTTGTCATTTATCTTTTAGAAAGAAGCAAAATAAAAGTATAGATATAAGACATTAATTGTAGGCATTGGTGGATTTCAGTAGCAAAAGGCCCAGCCTATGCAGAAACAATCCAGATATTCTCATGTTCTTTAACCAGTTCTTTTCCTCACTTAATTCTGCATAGTGACCTTGCAGCTTGGATAGGTAACTGTCGAATCCCTCCCTGTGGGGACTTCATTTCTTGTGCCTCTTGCTGTGGGAGCGTCCCTGTTAGTTCCTCTTCAGTAAGTTCTCATTCGTCCTTTCTAACCCTTTTCTTTCAGTTTCTGCCTCTCTTATCTTGGGAACAATCTCTCCTTGTATTATTTATCTCAGTTCTGTGATTATTCTTGAGTGATTCATGTTCACAAAGAAATCCACTGCTATTACCTTTGAAATACTTGTCACAGTACCTCCTCTTTCAGTATTTTTCTCAAAAATTCTTTCAACATTCTAGTTTAAACCTTATTTTAAAAAGTACTTAAGATAAGAAAAGAGGGGGAGGGGATTGAGAGAGACAGACTTCTTACTTTAGTGTTATTGAAGGATTGTATGTAGTTTTCCAGTTGATATAAAACCAAATGCATTTTTTATGAGCTAATCAAGTAGTTTAATCACTACCTAAAATATTTTTATGAGAATTGAGTTCTTTGTTATAAAAAAAGTTCTGGTTAAGAACTTTTTATGTTTGTATTGAGACAGAAGTCCTCTGGTTATTGTCCTGAGTTCTTTCTTGCATAATCTTTGATTGGAACTAAAGAAAAAAACGTATTTGTTGACCTTCTGATTAATTTATTGTGGCTAATTTTGGATCAGGGCCTGGATTTAGATTTGACTTTGACTACTAACTGCCTGTTTGAGCTTGGACCTGTCATGTTTCCTCTGGATTTGAGTTTCTATTTTTTAATTTTTTCCTAACCATGAGACTGTGTGGGATGCGCTTGAGTTTTCATTTGTACAAATACATGTTTTGCCCAATACGGACCTTATAAGTACTTTGAAAAGAAGTAATACTTTATATCAAAGGGGAGTACTTTGACCATATTCTGTGCAATATGTGAAAAACACATACTATGTAATTTGTATACTAGATGGTTTATCTTTGCTTTTCATTCTTTGATGATTAAATGATCCATTCCACTTCAGTTTTATTCCCCAGTTTCTTTAATCTTGCCATTAAATATGGAGCACTTAATAGTAAATTCTTAGGAGGGGGAGAATGAATGATTACCATCATTTGCTCTTCATGTAAAGTATTTTTAATATTAGGATCGACCATGTGGAATTGTTATTATATGGCTTTTTGCCTGACAACAAGGCAATTTCTTTCTTTCTTTTTTTTTTTTGTAGAGACAGAGTCTCACTTTATCGCCCTCAGTAGAGTGCTGTGGCATCATAGCTCACAGCAACCTCCAACTCCTGGGCTTAGGCGATTCTCTTGCCTCAGCCTCCCGTGTAGTTGGGATTATAGGCGCCCACCACAATGCCCAGCTATTTTTCTGTTTTGCAGTTCAGCCAAGGCTGGGTTTGAAACCGCCACCTTCGCCATGTGGGGCCGGCGCCCTACTCGATGAGCCACAGGTACTGCCCACAACAAGGCAGTTTCATGCAATTCCATCGAATGGGCACATTTTTAGATTTGAGTAATTGTTACCTTGATTATTTAAAAATCACGCTCAGGTCCCTATCACCATACTTCATAAGAAATCAAGTAAGGCAAAAGTATGACAGGAGGAAACAACTGTGGCTTCAACTCTGTTCCCCTTCCTTTTCCCCTTCTTACCCTAAAGGTATCCTAAATTTGGTGTTTAAGGTTTGGCATTCCTATTTCTTTGTATATTTTTACTACATTTGTCGTGCAGGTGTTTTAAAACTAATTGGTATCACATTAAAGGTAATCATTTGCACCTTGCTTTCTAAATTCAGCAGTTTGTGAGCTTTATTATTATTAGTATTATTTTTTTTTTTGAAACAGAGCCTCAAGCTGTCACCCTGGATAGAGTACCGTGGCATCACAGCTCACAGCAACCTCCAATTCCTGGGCTCAAGCGAGTCTCTTGCTTCCACCTCCCAAGTAGCTGGGACTACAGGCGCCCGCCACAATGTCTGGCCATTTTTTGGTTGCGGCCGACATTGTTGTTTGGCGGGCCCGGGCTGGATTCGAACCTGCCAGCTCAGGTGTACTTGGCTGGTGCCTTAGTCCGTTGAGCCACAGGCGCCCAGCCATGTGAGCTTTATTCTTAATGTGTGACTCTGGTTCACTCATATCTACTGCTGTTTATTTTAGTGTTCCACTATATGAATACGTCACACTTTACCCATTCTTTTTTTTTTTTTTTGAGACAGAGCCTCAAACTGTCGCCCTGGGCAGAGTACTATGGCATCACAGCTCACAGCAACCTCCAACTCCTGGGCTCAAGCGAGTCTTCTGCCTCAGCCTCCCAAGTAGCTGGACTATAGGCACCCCCCACAACGCCCGGCTATTTTTTGGTTGCAGCCGACACTGTTGTTTGGCGGGCCCGGGCTGGATTTGAACCTGCCAGCTCAGGTGTATGTGACTGGCGCCTTAGCTGCTTGAGCCACAGGTGCCGAGCCATATCCGTTCTTTTGGTAGATGTTTAGGGTGATATTCTAAATGATGTTGCTATTAATATTTCTTTTATGTGACTCTGGGGATATGTGTGTGATAATTTCTCTGGGATGTAATTAACATGTAGAGATAGATAGCAGATGTACATATTGGGCTATAAATTACGTGTAAGGTTTTTGTGTATCATAAGATGTAGTAACATCTGTTGACCAGAACCCTATGACATTTTCTTGTGAAGTCATTTATTGGCACTTCCAAAGTAATTTTTTTTTTTTTTTTTTTTTTGAGACAGAGTCTCAAGCTGTCACCCTGGATAGAGGCTGTGGCATCACAGCTCACAGCAACCTCCAATTCCTGGGCTCAAGCGAGTCTCCTGCCTCCGCCTCCCAAGTAGCTGGGACTACAGGCACCCGCCACAACGCCAGGCCATTTTTTGGTTGCAGCCGTCATTGTTGGTTGGCGGCCCGGGCTGGATTTGAACCCGCCAGCTCAGGTGTACGTGGCTGGCGCCTTAGCCTGTTAAGCCACAGGTGCCGAGCCGACTCCTATAACTTTAACAGCTATAGAAGAAGACAAGATAACAGGAAAGGGGACTTCCCAAGTTGAGATTAGGGAAGGTGAATTAGAGGGGAGAGTTTTGATCATGACTAAATCTCCAGGAGGGAAAAGTTCCTGTTCTAGTTAGTATGTCCCTCTGCAAAAGGGGAGCAGGACTTTCAGGCATGATTAGGGAGGCATGAGAGAACAGCAAGTCATCCCAATCACAGCTTAAAGGCTGGGAGAAAAATTTGGTAACCGGCTTTCCAGATCCCCCCTGCATAGTTATGGATTTGGGAGATAAAAGACCAGGATTGGAGAGAAGTACAGAAAACGTTGCGCCAGTGTTCAACAGAAATTTTATGTCCTGGCGCTCCACTATAAGGCAGACCTAGGGCTCTTGAGGGGTGATGACACAAGCTGGAGCCATGAGAATTTGCCCCAGGCACCCTCAGTCCAATTTGGGCTCCGATGGGGTCACTGTCCCAGGAGGCCTTCACCTTTGGAGACAGGCCACCCTCCAGTGGTCACCCTTGCATTCTAGACAGGGGCCAGGTGGCTTGCCCAGCCAGTGGTGCAAAATGCAG
>CAUYRH010028029.1:0-53790 GCA_963574655.1 Perodicticus potto
CTCTCCCACTACCAGGAGCTTTGGTGTTTTCTGTATTCTTTTCTGTAAATCAATTCTGCCTTATCACGGACGGGTGGGAGGGGGGAAATAATGTAATGAAGAATAATAAAATACATGTATTTAAAAAAAAAAAAAAAAGAACAAAAAAAAAAAAAAAAGAAGCTTTTACTCCGCTAGTGTACTGACTGGCAATCACAACTGTGTTCAGCCAGCATTTATTGTCCCTATATTCGTTGGACTATTTATCCAGAATACACTTACGGAGCACCTGTTCCGGCCACGCCCTCTGGCAGTATCGTCTACCCCAAAGTGGGTGATGTCAGCTCAGGCTTGCTGATGATCTGAGAAATTGCTTAGGCTGCTCAGTATTCAGACCGCAGGACACGGAGGAGTCAAGATTCAGACCATTTCAGAGAACTGCAATCTGTGTCCAGGAAACTATTCGGTGGCTGTAGAACTGGGTCGGGGGTAAAACAGATCAGGATATGAATCCCGAGGAAGCTACTCACCACCACTGTGAACTTGGTCAAGTTCTTCAACCTCTTAAGACTTTGGTTTCTTCCTGTTCACATTTACCTTAATTTCTTTTTTCTCTAATCACCTTGTCAAGATTCTGAGTGTGGGGCTGGGTGAAGGAAACTCTTTGCCTGGGCATTAACTACGGGAGGGAAGGAAGCTTGTGCTGACCGACTCACTCACCAGGCTAAGACACGTCACAGAAATGTGAAATTTAAAAACAAACAAAAACCGTATAGATTAAAACATAAAATATATTTATAATACTTTATAGAAATTAATTTAAAACATACAGATAATAATAACCTACTATCCACCCCTTTCCACTAGCTACGGCTAATATTTTGAATGACACCTGTATATGTAAACAGACAAGTGTGTGTCCACACATTTATACAAGTGGGATATCAATGCACTATTAATAAATAATTTTAATGGCCATGTAATATTGGATCCACCACTCTTTATTTAATGAGTCTCAAATAGATAAGCCATTAGCTGCAAGAAGCATTCACTTCTTATTTATGTGACAAGAATCATAGGCACAAATTCCAGAAATGAGATGCTTGCTTCATTTAAGAATCACATTATTAAAAAAAAAAAAAAGAATCACGTTATTGCTTTCTAGAAAAGTTGCATGAATTTATACCCCCAGAATGCAAGTATTCATTTTCTAATTAACACTGTCTACTTTGTAAGCACCTTTACTATAATGAGAATGAACATTTTTAAAAACATGCTTTTTAATTTTAGACCTGTTTTAGATTTATAGAAAAATTGCAAAGATAGCAAGTTTCTAGACACTTGTTTCTTCTGTTATGAGCATCATACACTGGTATGGTACTTTTGTTAAAATTAATGAGCCTATGGGCAGCGCCTGTGGCTCAAAGGAGTAGGATGCTGGCCCCATATACTGGAGGTGGTGGGTTCAAATCCAGCCCTGGCCAAAATGAAAAAAAAAAAAAAATTAATGAGCCTCTATTAATTTGTTATTATTACTATTATTATTACTTTTGTAGAGGGGTCTTGCTCCATCACCCAGGCTGGAGCACAGTGGTGTCCTGATCATACCCCACTGAAGCCTTGAACTTTGGGGCCCTGCCTCAGCCTTCTGAGTGGCTGGCACTATAGGCAAGCACCCTTACACACGGCTAATATTTTTACTAATTTGTTTCTTATTTTTTGTGAAGATGAGGTTTTCCTATATTTCCGAGGCTGGTCTCAAGCTCCTGGTCTCAAGTGCTCCCCCTATTTTGAGCTCCTAAACTGCTGGGATTACAGGCATGAGCCACCACACCTGGTAAACTCATTATTATTAACTAAAGTCCATTCCTTTTTTAGTTTTTTTTTTTTTTTTTTTTTGCTTGGGCTGGGCTTGAACCCACCACCTCTGGCATATGGGGCCGGCGCCTTACTCCTCTGAGCCACAGGCTCTGCCCTTCTTAGTTTGTACATAACATCCCTTTTCTGTCTCGGATGCCATCCAAAATAGCACATTATTTTCAGTCACCATATCTCCTTAGCTCCTCTCGGCCTTGAAAGCTTTTCAGACTTTTCTTGTTTTTGTGACCTTGATAGGTTGGAGGCCTGCTGGTCAGGTATTGTAGCATCTCTCTCCATTGGGATCTGCTGGATGTTTGTCTCAGGATTAGACCAGGATTATGTGGAGGATGAGAGGTAAACTGTCATTTCATCACAGTATATCCAGGGTACGTGGTATCAACATGACTTAGAAAGGCTGGTGTTGGGCCAGGCGCGGTGGCTCACACCTGTAATCCCAGCACTCTGAGAGGCTGAGGTGGGCGGATTGCTCGAGCTCAGCAGTTCCAGACCAGTCTGAGCATGAGTGAGACCCTGTGTCTACTACAAATAGAAAAACTAGCCAGGTATCGTGGCTGGCACCTGTAGTCCAGCTACTCGGGAGGCTGAGGCAAGAGGATCAGTTGAGCCCAAGAGTTTGAAGTTGCTGTGAGCTATGACGCCATGGTACTCTACCCAGGGCAATTGAGTGAGACTCTGTCTCAAAAACAAACAAACAAACAAAAAACCAAAACACTGGTGTTAACCTTGCTCGCTTGGCGGAAGTAATGGCTGTCAAGCTTTGGCACTATACAGTCCCTCTTTTGTTTTCTCACACTGTCCTCATTGGGAGAAAGTTCCTATGAGGAGCCTCGTCCTTGTAGGGCCTTCCCTTCCTCCTCCTTCTTTTCCTTGATTTCTTCTTTTCTTTCTTCCTTTCTTCCCTCCTGTATGAACGTTTTCTTACTTTCTGACTCTAAAATCTGTTACAGGATCATGTTGTATATTTCCTGCCTGGAAAGAACATATTTTAATATGTGACTCTGGCATTGGTGTTTATTTATTGTTTTGAGATTTATTTCAAGGGTTATTTATTCATTTTTCTGTTCTCATATCAGTCTATTTATTAATGGATTTGAAAGATGTTTAAAACACTTTAGAGGAAATGAATGGCCTTCGCTGAAAAGTACTCAATTTACTGACTGAACTCCCACACAGAGATAGGAGTGGTAGTAGTGGATAGGAGAGAAACTTTCTCTCTTAAGCTATCAGTTATTAGGCAGTTTCCTACTTTTATCATCTAATACAATTTGTTATTGGTTTCTCACATTTTATGAAGTGTGGTTCCTTCTGGACCAACATGAAAAAAGATATTTTTATTTATTCTCCACTGGGATAATGGGCAAAGTACCCTGTAGTAATAGTGGTCATTTATTGTAACATCTACCCTTTAATAACCATGTTATTGGTTACATGTTGACATGTATTTTGTAAACTTTGCAAGAACCATGAAAGTTACATGTGTAATTAGCTTTGTCACATAAATAAGAAAAGTAGGTCCTCAAGAGGATGCATTGCCTAAACTCAAATTTCTAAGAATTTGCAGATTTAGTGTATAAATTAATGGCTCTCTGATTTCATGACCCAGGCTTTTGCTCTTTTTCATGTGGAGCAGTTAGAAGATTATATATTATATACTATATATATATATGTATGTTCATTTGTTTTTCACTTTAGTAGGAAATTGTAATCTGCTTCAACATCAAGAAGCCATTAATCATTGTCAGTTTCTTCACCTACAACGTGAAGATAGTTGTTTTTTAATCAGTGTCTGATCAGATCTGATCCTTACTGATTGTAGAGAGAAAAGAAACAAAATGGACACGGCATGAATATTTGGGGAAATGTTGGGAAGTATTTGGACTTTGATGGACTGCGTGGTACTTTTGCACAGAGAAGGGTCAGAAGAGGTAGAAATAAAGAGAAATTTCTCTAGTGCAGCTTGGCAAAGGAAGAAAGCAGTAAAGATAATAGGAGAAATTATTAGAGAGGATTTTTATTTATTAGAATTGGGAAATCAGGTATTCTAAGTCTGCATAGATTACGTTTAATATGAGGTATTAATTACGGATGATAAGAGTACAAGGGAAACAAGGGATGTTGTTTCTTGCAGCTCTTCAGGTATTCTGGGCTCTTTGCCCACTGGAGTGAACAGAGGACACGAGGATCTCAGACATCAGGCCCACGGAATTTGACTCCCATCCTGTGTTCAGGTGACATCTCTTTGTTTACTTAATGGTTATTCTTTGCAAGAGGATTGCTTTACCCAGGCCGGCTTACTGCTGTCCAATGTGATGCTTTTATTGGGGTGAGATTGGCACCAGGCCATTGGGCTAACCTGGTCTGTCCACCTCTACCTCATTGATGTTTAGTTCACTTACTGCTGCAATAACTTGTGGATAGGGTGGCAGAGCTGTTTTCTTCAACAAGGGACCTAAGTCTTAACACTTGTGAAAGTGTTAGTTAAGCCTATTATCTCTGAGAAATAATGGTGGTCTTGGTTGCGGTGATCTCCTGAGGCATTCTCCTGCGGCTGGTCCAATACAGGTGTATTCACTCTACGGCTGAAAGGGAAGAGTGAGCAGAGAGGGAGAATATGATTTCAGAAGCAGGACGATGACCGAACAAAAGATAGTTTAGAGGACTCGAGAAGTGATGGGGTCTGTCTCTGGGCAGCTCATACCCAGATTCCAGGGCGGGTGGATGGTGGGAGGGCAGCCTCCGTGAGCTCCCTGTGGTCTCCATGCCCTCCCGGGGAGCATCTTTACTCAGCAATCTCCTCTTGCTGGGGATTTCTCTCTACCGGCCATGTGTCCATCTTGCACAGGCCTGCTTTGCTCTGACACATGGCTCTGGGCTCACCTGGTCATGTG
The DNA here is from genome assembly GCA_963574655.1 of Perodicticus potto. NCBI lineage: Eukaryota > Metazoa > Chordata > Mammalia > Primates > Lorisidae > Perodicticus > Perodicticus potto. The sequence goes on from CAUYRH010028029.1 coordinate 4,749, forward strand.
CACCTCGCTGAGGGCACCATCTTACTTTTTGTTCTAGACCCTATCATCCTGGGCTTATCACTATTTCCTGAAATCCCCTTCTGATAGCACCCCCTAAATCCTGTGAGGCCTCTGAGTGATGGACTGTTTTCCTGCCCTGAGGTCCAGGAAGGCTAAGAGATTAATCTGCTAGCTGGTGGCAGGGCCAGGCCACTGACGGGACCTTCTGCTCCCTGTCTTATGCCACGCTTTTTCTTCTTCTTTTTTTAGGTCTTCCTTATTCTGACTATGGAAGACCAGACTCCACAGGTACTCTGGGAATAGGCCACTGAAAGATGGGCAAATAAAGCTGCGTTTAGGACTTGTGCATCCTAATATCTTAAAATATTTTTCTAACATTTCGGGTTTGGCATAGCAAATTGTGCCAACATTCCTTTCCTTTCATTTTCAAACCCACATGTATTTTCAGGGAAATTAAGCTCATATGTTTCTGATTCATTTACTGTATAAATCATCAAAATATTGTTTTATAACAGTTCTTGGCAGTCCATGAAGCCTTTTAAAATATAGATTTTTTCCTATCTTGCTACCATGGCAGCCATGTTTTAGCAAGGATATAGCAGAAATTAACTGCAAAGGACTTTCTGAGCAAGCTTTTTATGAACACTAAACACTTAACTGGGTTCTTCGTGGTCATCAAAAATGCATCTCAACAATAAGCTGTTGAATGTGCACTCTGCATATGTCAGATGTGTGGAGATCCAGAGTTGTAAAGATAAATGAGAGGTGACCCTGGGCTTCCAACAGTGGCCAAGGTAGAGAATGGTTAAGGCAAGAACATTCGTTGGGTATTTTAACTGTGCTTGCTACTTGGTTAAGTCCTTTATAAACTAATGCTATGGTATTTCACTTAGAGAATGTATCTACAGATGGTCTGAAATTAAGTTTGTGAACTTGCCACTGTGCGCGAATGCAGGTGAAGTGCACTCACGGCTGGGTAAGGTTTCATCACTTTGGTGCATCGTGTGTCTCAGCTGGTTCATGTCCGTGCGGGGCAGTGTCCTCCTGCGTGGTGTTTGTTATTGTGGTTGCAGGTTTCTGTGTGCCGTTGTGAGAAAGTCAGAGCTTCGGTTAGAACAATGGACAAACATTCGTAAATTTCTTGTCCACCTTGGAAGAGTGGAAGTGAAATCAGGGACATGTTAGTCCAAGTTAATGGGGGTAATACTGTAAAGAAAATGGCAGTGTACAAACAGGCTACACATTTTTCTGAGGGGAGAGAAAGTGTCGTTGATGAAGAGAGGTCAGGACATCCAGTAATGAGCAGAACAGACCAAAATATTGCAAATAGTTGTTGAATTGTGCATCAGCTGACCATGAAAAGCATAACAGATCAAGTAAACATTGACAGAAAAACAGGAAAATCTTAACTGAAAGTCTTGGCCCACAACTCATCACAATGCAGCAGCTTACACGGCAGCTTCTTCAAGGGATTTTTAGCCAGTAAACAAATACCTGTATTGAAACACCCTCCCTTCTCGCCCCCAGTGACTTTTTTCTTTACCCAAAGTTAAAGGAAATATTGAAGGGAAGACATTTTGATGAGAGGCAGGACATCCAGTGTAATATGATGCCAACTTTGATGGACATGCCAGAAAAAGAGTTCCAAAATTGCCTTGAAGGGTGGGCTTGGCACTGGTGTTGGACCATAGCTTCTCAAGGGCAGTAATTCAAAGGTGATGGTAGTGACGTTCAGCAATGAGATGTGTAGCACTTTTTGTAAGATGAGTTCACGAACTTAATTCTCAGACCCGTGTGTGTGTGTGTGTGTGTGTGTGTGTGTGTGTGTGTGTGTGTAAAATCTCATGTAATCTTCCTAACCACATTACATGTTGCTATCCTCATTTTTATCCTTATTTCATCTATAAGGAAACTGATGCTTAGAGAGTTTAGTACGTCAAGTCGTAGAGCTGGTTGGCAGTGGATACAAGACATGGTCTCTGGCAGTTGAGTTGCAATCTTTTAAGCTATTCCATAGATTAGGAAAGGAGCATCCAGAAAGGCCCATCTTGTTGGAGGTGGAGATAGAACTTCGATGAGTTTCATTTTATAATAATTACTGACATGTAATTTATTTCTCTTTAAACTTTAATTCTGACCACTAGGTTATTTCCTTCGGTGTATTTGGCATGCATTTTGGACATTTGTTTATTTTTTAGCTTTTTAATTATTGTAGGGAAATAGTAGTTGTATAAATTTGTAAGGTAGGTGTAATGTCTTAATAGAGGTATGCAGTATGCAATATTCAAATCATGGAAATTAGAGTATCCATCACGTTAAGTTTCTATGACAAAGAACTGGTAACTAACTGCATTTTGGGCATTCTTTGGCAAAGATCACAATTATGCAATAGAAAGTCCTGCTCATGGCTTTTGGGTGGCTTACTTGAGATGTCAGCCCTATAATTATGACATGTCACATCTTATAAGATGGGTTCGTCTCAGAAAAATTCTGTCAAGCTCACACTTCAGAAGATAATCACACTGTGTTTTCTCTAAATTAAAATTTATATGTAAATACTTTTATTGGTATTGATAATATAATCAGAAGAACTATCATTTTTTTTATTTCTTTATGCTAGATAATGCTAAATGCTTTCCTTAAATCACCTAGATTTATCCTCACAAGAGACCAACAGGTAAGCAATGTCAATTCCTCACTTTTCACAGGAACCTGCTTGTAGAGCAGTGAAGTAACATCCTCTGCGAAATAATAGTCTCTCATATTCAATGGAATCATGTTTAAAAATTAACTAAGAATAGGGGTGATTAGGAGGAACCTAGCTAGTTATGGTACAGAATGATGCCTGTTCAGAACATTCAAGTTTTGCGGAATGATGCAATACCTATGGAACTGATGTTTCCCAATGGCCAATCTGAGAATTGGTAGTATAAAAATAAAGAAAATAATTTCGTATGTCTTGTCAATGGAAAAGAAGCCAAACTCTGTAAAATAACTTAAAGAGGTTTATTCTGAGCCAAATTTGAAGACCATGACCTGGGTAGCCACACCCAAGATACCTTAAGCAAGTGGACTCATGGAGGTGGGGTTGCAGTTTGATTTGATACGTTTCGAGGAGACAGGAATTATAGGTGAGGTGAGAAATCAATACTGGAAGGTATATATTGGTTTGGACCAAAAATGTGGGACATCTCCAAGTAGGGTGCCTACAGGGTACAGGTGGGGTGGTATGGTGGATAAGAATGACCTTAGGGAATGGGTCTATTTAAACAAACTCTCCCACTCTGCTAACTCTTCTCTGTATGCCCTTAACAGAGCTAGCTTACTACTGTGAGTTTTTAAATACTCAGAGTACAAAAACCAAGTTTAAGAGCATCTTCATTGTCCTGAATCCTTTCTGGGCTATGGCAGAGTCTATAAAAACTTAAAATAATTCCTGCCTCACAGAGGTCTTCTAAAAATTGGAGTGATAATGTTCGCCAAGAGCTTCATAGAAGACATTTCATAACTGGTGGCTGTTACTCCCTTTCTGCAGAGTGAATGTATTTGATTCTTCATGCCAAGGTGAGAAACTCAACAGTTCAGTCTCAGAATATCTAACAGATGCAAGTAAAAGTTTACAAATTCTTGGCAGCCAGAAGAGGCAAATAAGTTAAGTTTTGTAAATCTCAATAATGAAATCATTTGAGATGCGACTGAAGGTTAAGAGGCTGGATGAGGAAGAAAATGTTATTCTATCCGAATGTATTCACTTAATCATGCACGTTTTAAGGATAATGCCAAGTTGTATTCTCCTGAATAGAGGATTTCATGCCCAATTTCCCCCTCTCGCTTGCAGAGAATGGCATTCCCTGAAACAGCCCCACTGTGGCATCTGACCCTCGCTGAAAGCTCTAAGGATGGAGTATTCAGGCTTTATTTTGAAGGTCCTTGATCAAGCAACCTTGCCACACTCAAAACGTTGTTGTAGCATACTTGAGTGTGGATTTTAACAAAGTACAGGTTTTTTGAAATAATTGACTAGCACTGAAATGTTCAATCTTCAAGTTAGACTTTTGTCATTCTTGACACAGGAAATGGTTCTCTGCAAATATTTAGAAATGCTGTGGAAACTCTGAAGTTCACATCCATGTCAACCCTCTGGATCACAAGGCTGTAAAAAGTATCACAGCTTCCTTACAATTATTTCACTTCTAAATATTTGTCATAAGTGAAAATATGGAGGCTTATGGAAGGGAGACAAGCTCTTCTAGTCCATTTTCAGAAGGCCTGGGTTGACATCTGACCCCCACAGTCCTATAAACAGCAGCAGAAATTCCCTTTCCACTTAAACTGCATCTGCTGGGCAAAGTTTCAATAAAGCAGTAATTCATGGGATGGTCCCCTCTTAGTGCAAGAGTCAAAGTTCTCCTTGTTCAAGCTCACTGTTGGCAAAGCATGCTTGGCCTCAGCTGTGAACTTTGCCTCGTTCAGAGAAATAGACTTATTGATTAATTGTGGTGTATACAAAAGCCTACACTTATAGAAAGGTGATAGGAAATGGAATAGGATAAAGAGTATTGTGCATTACTTAGATCCTTGAAATGAATCTGATTATGCATAGTCAATGTTCTCTAAAAGTCCTTGAAAAGTTGTATTCACCTATAATTTACCTGAGTAAATATGCAAAGTCGAATGTACCAAACAATCACCACCACCACCACAAACCAAAAAAAAACCCACAAATAAAGGGTCCTTTGGTTTGGAATCAGGAGTTGTTTGCTGAAAGATTATTGATATCTCCTACCTAGGTCTTTTTTCTCTGTGTCCTTGAAGGGACAGGTAGCAGAGCCATTTATTATGACAGGGTATGTCGGAGAAGGAGGAAAATAACACAGATGAGGAAGGACTCATTTTATGAGGAAGGGAATTATTTCAGTTGTGTACTTAAGTTTGAGACCCTGGCGAGGAATTTTTGTGGAGTTGGGTGTGGTCATGTGACTTTTGAACAAGAAATAAACTTTGAGGATCATCATGTTTAGATGAGAGTCGAGGCCAGTGCCTGGATGCGTTCCTAGAAGGCAGGTTCATGAAGTGAGAAGGATGAGGGCCAGGCAGGCACCTGGTGGAAGTTCAAGGCTTACAGGGTGCTCACAGCAGAAAAGTCATGAGGGTGGCTGATGAACAGTAGATGTCCTGATGTGCAGGAAACTGAGGAGAGAGAACATGCCAAGGAGTGAGTGAGTGCACCTGTCAGATACTTCTGAGGCGTGCAGGAAAGTAGGAACTACAGCCCACTCCCAGGGTTCATTATGTGGAGGTTCACTGTGGTCCCACTGAGCTGAGTGAGGGTGAGAAATGTGGTCACTTAGCCCAGAGAGAAGGAGTATGACTGCCTTCCAATACGTGATATGTTCTCGTGGAAACTGGGTATATGCTCTCATTCATTTTGTCTCCATGGGACAATACAATAAGCAATGCAAGGTCAGTTTGGAATACATCTATTTATGTATTTATTTATTTATTTGATGTAGCGTTTCACTTCGTCACCATGGGTAGAATGCCGTGGTGTCACCATAGCTCACACCAACCTCAAACTCTGGGGCTTGAGCAATCATCTTGCCTTAGCCTCCCAAGTAGCTGGGACTACAGATGACTACCATAACACCTGGCTGTTTTTTCTATTTTTGGTAGAGATGGGGTCTCACTTTTGCTCAGGCTGGTCTGGAACTCCTGAGTTTAAGCAATCCACCCACCTCGGCCTCCCAGAGTGCTGGGATCACTGGTGTGAGCCACCACACTCAGCCAATTTGGAATATATTGAAATATGTATGTCTAGCAACTAAAATTAGCTAAGACTTGAAGGAAGTGGTAAGGTCCCATCAAAGGAGTCATTTGGCAGGAAACCACCAGGGAAAGGGAACACAACGAGGGCTCATTCTGTTCCACCTGTTAGATTCTCGGAGTCTATTTAGAGACCATCCAGTGCTGGGTGTGCAGGCTGTTCATTCTCTTTGCACCCTTGGTAAGCTCGCAGCTCTGCCCTTATCCATCCTTCCTGCCACAGGAGCCTACAAGACTGATTATTATCTTTTCCTATAATATCCAGAATCAGCGGGGAAGAGTTCACTAAGAAGACCTTATGGTGAGCTGTCGAATGTTGAGCTCAGAGTTGAGAAAGCCCAGGGCTGCCACAGAGTTTTCCAGGACCCACCAGGGGATCCTCCCAGCATCTCAAACCTAACTCTGCTGCTGCTTTGGGAGAGGACTCTTGGCATTTATGAATGTCTGTGTTGCTTCACCAGTTGATTAAAGGAAAAATAAACACCTCTGAGGTGGAAGGCTGCCTTTAAGTTAAGACCAGACTACATCTAGTTTGGGGGTTCCTCGGTGGGCATCTCAGGGGTGGTAATGGTTGTGCTTGTGCAGATATTATTCAGGCTCTAAGCACTGTTCTCGGTAGACATTTCAAGAGTCCCAATTAGCAAAAATAGTTTAAGCAGTCCAATTCGAAGGTGAAGGAGGCAGCAGCTCATACAGAAGGGGCATGGAGAGATGGCCAGAATAAGAACCTTAGGTTCAACCAGCACCAGAAATTATGGAGCCCCAGGCCCCTTCCCCTAAATCTAATTTATAATCATTTCAAAGCCATACAATAATTTTAAGAACATCCAACAAAGTTCTTATTTTTATGATAATAAGTTACATATTTTTAAAAAATATTAGAGTTTATGCAGTGCTCTATTATTGAAGTACTCATGTGGCCATATTCACTTCTCACAGGGTCATGTGTTTGGAGACCAAAAATGTGGGAACAGCTGTGATAAGAAAAAAAATCATGTATCCTTTGCAATTAATTAATGATTGATAGTTTGATTCTTCAATATGTATGTATACCAAGTACCTGACAGAGGGTGCAGACGTGACTAAGGCAGTCACCATTACTACCTCAAAGGACCCCACATCATTTCATCTTTAAGAGACTTGATTCTTGTGTGTACACAGCAGATAAGAGAAGGTCTCCTCTTTTTCTCTCCTTGAATTACTGTGAGTCACAGATATTCCTTTAAAAGAATTAAAAAATGTTAAATGGCTCCAAGTATGTTCCTGGTGGCCATATCAAATAAAGTCAACTCATGAATGTACAAACAAATCTTGTAAGTAAAGACTTTCAGAAAATGGCTTATTAAATATACTAAACTCTTGGTGGTCATGTGGGAAAAATACTCAGTTTTCCCTGAAGTTCCGAGTTTGCCAATATTACCATAATTCTTAACATCAACCAGTACTTTAGCAAAACTAAATGATGAATAAATAGTAGAAAAAATATATACAGAAATATGTATACATACACATATATACATATCTGCTTGTGTGTGCACAGGAGGAAATCTTCCTGGAGAACAATGACCCTCAGGTAAGTAAAGTGCAGACATCAATTATTTCTTCTAGTTCCTTCTGCTATGGACTGAATATTTGTCACCTCAAAATTCCTACAGGGAAGCCTAATCTCCAATATGTTTGAACACAGGGTCTTTGGGATTCATTAGGCCATAAGAATGATGCCCTATGAGTGGAATCAGTGACCTTATCAGAAGAGACCTGAGCGAGAGAATCCCAGCCATGTGGAAATGCAACAAGAAGACACCCCTTGCAAACTAGAGAGAGAGTCTTCCCTGGACACTAGAGCTGCCCTCACCTGGGACTTGGACTGCCCGGCCTCTAGAACCCTGAGAAGTAAGTGACTGCTTCTCAAGCCCCCGATTCATGCTTTTAGTCATCGCAGCGTGAGCTGACTGGGATGGTAGCGGCACTGAGAGCTGGGTGCCACCATAACAAACACCTAAAAATGTGGAAGCAGCTGAGCAACTGGGTGAGGGGGAGACATTAGAGGAATTTTGAGCTGCATGCTAACAAAACCCTGGTATTTCCACAAAGAGACTTTTAAAGGCAGTTCTGGTGAGGGCTCAGAAAAGAAAGAGGAGAGTTGTAGAGAGAGTTTTGGACTTCTCAGAGAACACATAAATAATGATGCACAGATTGCTGATGGAAATATGGATGGTGAAAGGCATTCTGATGAAGGCTCAGATGGAAGTGGGAGCACGTTACTGGACGGTGGAGAAAGGGCGATCATGGTTACAAATTGGCAGAGACCTTGGCTGAACTGCTGTCAGGTTCTAGTGTTTTGTGGAAAGCAGAGCTTCAAGCAACGACTTTGGGTATTTTACTGAGAATATTTCTAAGTGAAGTGTCTAAGTCACTGTGTGATTGATTCCTCTTGACTGTCAAGGAAAATGAGAGAAGAGAGAAATAGATCAAAGACAGAAAGGTCAAAGAGAAGAGACCAAAGCTTAAAGGTTTAGCACATTCTCATTCTGTCTGTATTACAGAAGATGAGAAAGTGTGTTTGCATGAGGACATGAGGATGTGGTGAACCAACTATTTCATATAGAGATTAGTGTGGGTGTGTCAACCCCCCCCCCATCAGCCACCAGGACAGGACATTGCCAATCTGAATGAAAGAAGAGCAAGATGGTCTCCCTCAGCCAGGTGAGGTTACTGCAAGAAGGCAACCGTCTGTGCAAAAGGAAGAGGGTCCTCGCCAGACACTAATTGTGCAGCACCTTGATTTTGGATTTCCCTGCTTCTAGAACTTTAACAGATCAATTAAACTAGGTTATACCAGAAGATATTCAAGATAACCTTGCTCAAGAAGATGGAGGAGAATGCTGGACTCAGCTCTGAGGTACCATGGAGCATGTCTGCCCTGTTCCTCTTTGTATACTGCCTCTGAGCAGAGCTGGCCCATAGCTGTCACTTAGTGGATATTTGTTGAACAGGTATTTTAATTAATTAATTGTTATGCTGGTCTGACAAGCAATGGATAAAATTATGGAGCAAAGCCTCCATCATCACTGAGTGTCTGAAAGTAAGATGCTAAGAAATGGGGCAAGAGATTCGAATTACAGTTTTCCTGGGAACCAATGTTCAGAGGCTCAGAAATTAGGAAGGTTGAAGACGTATCACCTTACAGAAACAAGAAGGAAATGTATTTTTGTGTGTCTAACGTTTGAGTAGTTTGGAAAACTGGATGTAGTTCACACACTCTGCTAATGTGATCCCAAACCACCCTTTTAGTGTTGTTTCCAAGTTTCTTGTGATTTACTAAGAAAGCTTGTAGGCATTGAGGCTTCAGATTGGTCACCGTGGTGCTCACAGCTGTGAGGAGGTGAAGAGGGCATTAGTGGAACTGAAGGGTCTTGGCGACAGCACACCTGCACGTGCTGTGAGTGGCTCTTTCCCGGGAGGTGGAGGGGCTTGGCATCATCCAGAGCTACACACTCAAGACTTCTGCTTCTACCAGGGAGGATGTACATATGGATCTAGAAGCGCTGTCTCTGGCTCCCAAGTCTCTTGGACCTTACGTAAACACAGGAAAGTATTTGTGAGGAGTGACATTAGTACTGAAAAGTAATAACAACCTCAAGGCAGAGACATAACTGTCCCTCCGTCCTTCTCACCCCTCTGTCAAGAACACCTTCCTTCCCTCCTCTGCTTGGTGAAGTCCCTTGGAAGATACTGCTTACATGTGCGAGGGAGAATTTATCCCAGTTTCCCAGTTAGAGCCACTTTATTTCTCCTTTGTCCTCTGGCGAGAGATTTATACTTTATCTTAGCAAAAAGTCAGGGATGACTTTTCAGGTAACATACAATTTCTTTGTGTGTTCCATGCCAAAGTCACATGGTGTGTAAAGAAGCCATCCAATCAACACTGGCAGATTTACGAGTGAACGAACAGCAATGTCATCATCTGGGTCACCCCAACACTTAGGATCATCTTTGCCATCTTCTTCCTCAACTGCATGACTGACAAATATTTGATAAGCTGAATTGAACTGGCACAAAGTTGTGTGTCTCCCCAGTGGTGGGCAATGTGGAGTCCTTCCTGCCCTATTGTTATGAGATGTGTCGGGTTGTATCTGAGAGTTCACCATTCAACTGTTATTTAAACAGGCACTTACTGTGCACCTGTGCCTACTGTGTGCTAGAGATCGATCATGAAGGGAAAACAGTATGATTTCTGGTCTTGATTGCTTTGAAAAATAGAAACAAATTATTTTTATTGGAAAATGGAAATGCTAGCAATGGAGGAATTTAACTTTGAGGATATGGAGTGCATTTCGAACCTGTGAATTGATAGACTGGTGGGAAAGAGAGATTTGAGTATAAAAGAATGCCATGAGCAAAGTCCTGTCCTTGGTAAAAAGCAAGAAGTAAGCAGAGGATAGGAATAAATTCAATTTACCTGTAACCTAAAACCAAAGTATGGATGTCATTGACTCTTCCTGCACCACCACTCCACTGAGTTTCAACTTTAATTTGTTGGAGTCCATTAGAGCATTGACAGGAAATAATACGTAATTTAAGAGATGTTTCTAAAGTACAGCTGAATAAATTATAAAAATGTTAGTCACTCTGGCCATCATTTTGAAACTCATTCCTGGCCTTCAGAAGACCCAGCAAAGAATAACACGGGGTAACTCAAGATGACAGAGAGAGAAGGGATGTGGCCCAATTGCACGGACACCGGTCACGTTCACCCAATAGCCACATACCAGGAAATACTTAGGTTCTCCCTTTTCGCTTCTCTTTTCTCTATTTCATAGAGACTCAACAGCCACAGCAGAGAGTGTAATGGCGGTGCTGACAGGTGCCCAGCCGCCAGGCCATGAGACTGAGTCAGGGTGCTGCTACAATTAGCCCATCAGAATCTTCTGGGGACCAGCGTTTCTCCCAGTGTTACAAGGCGAAAGTGAGCTGGCTTGTCAGTCCTTGTCTGGCTGGGGCCTGGTGTGGTTGTGAGGCGGAGTCACAAAGCCAACAGTCCCGTCTTTAAGCGAGGATGGTAAACACTCCCTCCCACAGGTGCTGCCCGTGAACCTGAGTGCACGTGAAGCTGAGTTGTCCAGCCCTGGACTTGCAGCGAGCCTCCCTCTAATGAGTGCATTCGTTTTATTTTATGGTCGTGTAAAAGCAACCGTGTGGCGCTGGCTGGCCGCGGTGGGAAAATCAACAACAACAGTATAGAACAAGCCACAGTCAAACGGAGCCAAAGAAGCAAACAGCAAGTGTAGGTACAGAGGCAAACCTTCCAATCAGCTCGGCAGGCGCGGCCTCGTCAGCACTGAGGATAATTGATTTTGACAGAAAGGAAAGTAGTAATTGGAATCAAACTTGTTTGAATAACAGCTTAAATGTTTCTTTCCTTGCTCTCCAGATCACATGCGCTGTGAAGCCGGATTTCTTACTTCTGGCTGGTTCACAGAGGACATTCTGTATCCAGGGGGCTTGTGAAAGGGGGGGGAAAAATCCGAAGCGTGTGTACTTATATGTGCCTCTTTTGGGTGACTGTTGAGTTTAGATTCCAGGCTCACGTGTACAATTTATTGATACTTAACCCCAAATATTTTCTGTGATGCACATCCCTTAAGGACCTTTTTAAAGATTTTGAGAGGCTGGATAATACCCGGGTCATAGCGTTTGTTTCACCCACTCAACTGGTTTACAAAACTGAAGTTGGAGCTTTTCAATAATCTTGCTCCTTTCCACCAGGTTCTGATTACATGTAAGTCAGGATTTTTTAGAGAAACCGAACCAATAGGAGATTGCCTATCTATCTATGTATCTGACTAGATTTATTATAAAGTATTAATTTACACTAATACGGAAGCTGAGAAGTCCTGCAATCTACCATTGGAAAACTGGAGACCCAGGAAAAATAGGTGTGCCCTTCAAAGGCCTGAGAGGTGGACAGGGCAATGGTGACTATTCCAGTCTGAGGCTGAAGGCTCAGGAGTGTTCAAGGCAGGAGAAGATCAGTGTCTAAGCTCAAGTGTACAGGCAGAGGAGGACAATTCTAATACAAACTCCTTCCATCTTTTATACTATTTATATCCTCAATGAATTAAGCATGTCCACTCAACTGTGGGGAGGGATATCTGTTTCTCTCAGTCCACCAGAAATGTCCATCTCTTCCAGAAATGCCCTCCATGACACACTCAGAGGCAAGGTTTAACCAGATACCCAAGCAGCCTAGTTGACACATGAAATTAACAGTCACACAGATGAAAGTCCTGATTCCATAGAGGGCATATCCGGCCGTTTATAATCTGTTTTGCTGACAACTACTTTAACTTTTCCAGTCTCTGCCACCACTATACCCAGAATTCCCAGGATTGGGGTGATCTGGCCACTCCCCATCTCTTTGATCATGTCTCCACCCACCTCCCCTCCTGCTCACAAGCTCCAGCCATGTGGGTTGTCAGCCTATGTCTCAAGTCCAAGTCTGTTCTAGTCTCCGAAAGTCTGTTCTTGCAGATCCCCCTTTTCTGGAATGTTCACCCCACTGTGTCCACCTGGTTGAATTCTTCTTAACATTTGTGTTCAGCTGTGATGGGCAAAAGACACTTTCCACAATGACCTTTTTCTCCCACCAAATAAAATAGGTCTCCTGGCACTAGCCCATTAGCCCGTTTTATTTTCTAAATTGTATGAGTTGGTTTCTAAGAATATCTTGTGAATAATTCGTTGACTTGTTGACCTTCCTCCACAACTGTAAGGGAGTGTTCATGACTGCCAAGCCCTTCCCCATCATCACTCTTGCACTGCACCCACAGTGGGAGTTCAGTAGGTGCAAATGCAAATGCTTCTCAGGACACAATGTTCTCTTTTGTGTTTCCTTTGCTTTGCCCAAGTCCATTGTCCACTTACTTAATTTTTCAACATGTAAACTTACGCATTCTTTTATAATGGAGCCGTCCTTCCCTTCCTGTGGTAAAGCAAGGCGTTTCTCTCTGCATTTCCCTGGTTCCCAGCATGTCCGTTCATTACTGCAATTAATATATTGTATCCTTGTTCTGTGTTTATGGATCTAGCTTGGTCTGGGAATGCATGGCTTTTGTCAGGGACGGGTCTGTATCTACGAATCAGCAAGCGAACATCGTGAATGCACCTATTAGATGCTTAGAAACGCTTGTGGAGTAAATTAATAATCATTGCCTCAGTTGACAAAGCTTCAAAAATGTGACATCTCGGAGGCCCCTCTGTTGTCATATGCTTATGTTTTTTCCCTCAGATTCGTCTTAGATACTTTCATTATTTAAAGTCCCAGCATCTTTTGGAGACCCTGAAACTGTCCAATTATAATAGCTTTCTAACGCCTTTCCTTGTTCCTTTCTCCTTCCCTCTTTACCCCGAGTTAAAAAAAGCCCCCCTTTTTTTCCTATCACTGGTGATCTCCTTTAATTCTCAGATAAGGGAGGAGAAATTCTTACTCTGATCAGATAAGCAAAAATTATTTTAGACTTCCTCTAATACTTTCATTTTCCTTTGCTACCCTCTCCCTTCTCTCTCTCTCTCTCTCTCTCTCTCTCTCTCTCTCTCTCTCTCTCTCGCGCGCGCGCGCGCGCGTGCCCCCCCCCTTTCTCTCTCTTTTTCTCTCTCCCTCTCTGCTTCACTAAAATGGAGTAAATGGATCCTGGAGCTTTTCCACAGACTCTTCTCCCCTGATACAGGCAAAGTGCTAGAATCCCAGGGGTTAGTTTCGACAGGTGCTGGAGGATCAGAGGTCTGGGGTTAGCCTTGAGCTTCAGGTTCCTAAAAAACCTTCAGTGGGGCTCTGTAGTGAGTTATTAGTTGCTGATGTCACTGATAATAAAGTAATAGTCGACGATTTTTTTATTGACTCACATCTATATAATAAGTGAATTTTGTATGTATCCTATATATGTTTTTGAAGGAACGAACTCCTATTATGTTTACTCTTATTTCTAGCAGATTGCACACCTGTCATCAACATTTACTGCATTTGTCCAAGGGAGGAAATCTCCCCCTCTAGGGAGTATTGTGATGGGCATCTCACAGATATGTAATAAATATCTATTGACTGAACAGATGGATTAATCAATCACTTCTCACTCTTCCTGAATAGCTTGCTTCACTCCACCTCCATCTCTCTGCTCCAGGGATCAGCCTGTGATCTCTGCAGAAACACTCTTTAAACTCTACCAGTCCCAGAGGCTTCCTGTGAATCCCTCCGGATCGCGCCACTTCGCTGAGAATCTGTAACACCTTCTACCCGGCCTGGCTGATAATGAGACCTGCCTCCACATTTAGTAGCCCAAAATTTAAAGATCGTTTCTTGAATTCACATCGTAATCAACCAAGGCAGCATTTAAAACTGTCGAAGGGTGGATCGTTACTGGCCAGGAATTAGCACAAACTCATTACTAACAAGTTGGATTAAGCAAAATCACTTCTGACATGTCCAAGGCGCCCCAGCCAGCAGGAGCAATATCAGAGGAGACGATGGGTGATTTCAACACCAAATGATATCATGTTCTGGCATGTTGTGCTGATGTCTAAGACATCATTCTTGCCTTTTAAAATCTGTTGGTAAGAAATAAAAATGCAAGATGATTGAAGGGACTTTTTTCTACACATCTGCACTTGAGCAAGTGGGAAGAACAAAACACGCTTTGGACCATCTTGCCGACTGTTAGTGAGTTCAATGTGCGTATCGAGATCCTCGGATCCAGCCAAAGTGCTCACAGATGCAGCGCTTTGGAGCAGAAATGAAAATGAAGCCAACCTTTATTAGAATACTTCAAGGTGCCAAGTATTTTTACATCCATTTTTTTTCTCCGCATTCTCATAGCCACACTGCAATTTCAGTATTATGCCTCACATTTTTTACAAAGGAATAAATAAAACTCACAGAAGCGAGGGGACCCATCTGCCATCTCATAGCTAAACACCGACAGAGACTCTTCTGCTCCTAGTCTGGTGCTCTTTGTGCCATGGGACATTGCTGTAGAAATCGTCTCTTCAGGTCAAGGTCTAGAGAGGACAATGCCTTCCCGATGCTCTCACAGGTGGCAGGCTCCTCACCTCCTCTACAGAGATTTGGTCTGCAGTCTTCAAAGGTGTTAGGAGAATACTTACTATGGGCTTTTCTAAGTAGCCAGCTTCAGCCTTCCCGTGAAAATGCAGACTTCGTAACAAAAAAAGAAAAAAAAGAAGCTCAAAATTGTGATTCGCTTGGAATGCCCACAAAATATTTCCTGAGTTTATGGGACAAACAATATCATCATGTGTTTTGGTTCCCTAGCACATAAAAAGTGACTTGCGTGACGCCATGTACTGTTATAAATATCCTACACTCACTATGTTGTTTTGATAGGGCTGTCATAACAAGGTATCACACAGTGGGGGATTAAACAACAGGAATTTACTTTCTCACAGTTCTCCAGGCTGTAAGTCCAAGTTCAAGGACATGGGGTCAGGTCCTTTGAAGGCCCAGAGGAAAGCGTCTGTCCCAGGCCTCTCTCATTGGCTTGTAAAGACCCATCCCCTCCCTGTGTCTGCACAGTCTTCCCTCTTCATTTCTGTTTCCAAAGTTCCTTTTTTTACTGAGACACCTATCAGATTGGATTAGGCCTCACCCTAATAACCCCATCTTAATTTACTTACATCTTTAAAGACCCGCAAGTACAGCCATATTCGGAGGAACTGGAGGTTACGACTTCAATATATAAATTTTGAGAGGGAGCACAATTCACCTGATAGCATGCACACACACAAAAGGTTTGGTAGGGAGATGTTACCGGGGCTTGTTATTTGTAAAATATAATTTTGAAATTTTTTGAGTACAATATGTACTCTTGGTGATCTTTGAATTCTTTTCTTGAAGGTACTTGTCATGGGTCAAACCTTTGAAAGGAAAAGAAATAGAAGCAGAATGAAGGGAAAACACACAAGAAAGTGTTAAGTTCTTTCTTTTATGTGCCAAACCGCCAAAAAGAGACGTGAGCCTGGAGTCCCACAGCCTGGGCCTGTGTGGGGCCGTCACATACCAGCCAGACTCTGCACACAGGGCAAACTCACCCATGTTCTTTCATCTATAAAATAATCTCCTGACATCACATTGCTAAACTAGGATTAAGTGAGGGCACTTCGTACACTCTAGGGAAAAGTTGGACATTTCTTTTTAATGGGCATTTTTTACTTTATTTTATTTATTTATTTTTTTATTGAGTCATAGCTGTGTACAATAGTTCAGTCATGGGGTACAGTGTGCAGGCTTCACATACAATCGGAGATATTTTTATCAACCTGATTGATATAACTTTCATGATATTTTCTCATTTACTATGTGGAAACATTTTTTGGTCCGTGTTTAGGAGTTTTCTCCTGACCCTTCATATGAAGCAAATTTATATCTTTCAAGCGAAGGCTACAACCCATTTATTGCACAAGAAGATGGGGAAAGGGGAGAAGGAGGGAAGGGGAGGGAGAGGGTGGGGGGAGAGAGGATAAAGGGTGAGATCACACTTATACTGCTTGAAATTCTAATTCCATCTTTTCCTCCATTCCGCTGATCTTATTTGCTATCCAGACTCTGAATTCGATTTCTGACATCTCAGCCGTTTGCATATGCAAGGGATCTTGTGCTGTATCTACCTTGTCTTTTCTTGGGGGAGTTGATCTACTCTGATTATTTATATTGCCAGAGTTTTTCTTTTGATTCCACCTCATGATTATTTTTCACTGTTGCCCATGACCGTCCTCAGAGTTGGGGAGGTGTCTCTCCCAGATCAGACCCCAGCAGGATCACTCTGTTGTTGCTGGATCTTTGTAGGGTGTGACCCTATGTAGCTCCTTGGGACTGCCCCACCCAGGGAGTTCTGGCTGTGGGAGCAGATCAGGAGTATGGCACCCAGATCAAGCAGCAGGGCGTGGGTTGGGGCACCGGGTGGCCTTTGCAAAAGGAGCCTGTGTCTCCAGCAGTCTCTGGCTGGGAGGAGGGCTCTGGATGGAGGGCACTGGTTGGGCAGCCTCCTTAGTCCCTGACCAGACGGCTGGGGCTGGTGGGAAGCAGAGAGGGTAGGGGAGGAGGCGGGTTGTGTGGCTCCTGGAATTCCTGGCCTGGTCAGGCAGGCAGAGGCCTGGCAGGGTCCTGGTGGAGTCCTTGGCTGGTGTGGGCGGTAGACAGAGGCCCAGCGGAGTCCTGGCAGGTGGGATCAGAGTCCTACGGGGGTCCCAGCAGGTGGCAGGCTGAGGCCAGGTGGGGCACAGATGGGCACCGCAAGGAAGTCCCAACGGACTTCCTGGCTGCTGCTGGCAGCAGGCTAAGACCCAATGGGGTGCTAATCGGGGCTGCACATGTGTCCTGGTGGAGTGGAGTTCCTGGCTGCTGTGGGCAGTGGGCCTGGGGCACAGATCGGAGCCGGGCGGGGGTCCCGGGGGCTGTGAGCCGAGGCTGTGCAGGACACAAATTGGCACCATAAGGGAGACCTGGCGGACTTTCTGGCCACTGGTGGTGGCGGGCCAAGGCTCAGCAGAGTTCTGGGCTGCTGCAGGCGGCCAACTGAGGCCTGGTGGGGCATGGATTGGAGCCGCTCAAGGCTCCGCACCAAGGGTCCTGGTGGTGTCCCTGGCCCAGGGGCTGGTGGGGCCTCAGTGGGTCCCTGGAGTCTCTTATCTGGTGGTGCCCTGGGCTGGCAGATATGGAGGTGGTGCTGCACGAGTCCTCCTCCTTCAGTTTTAGCAGAGGTCAGGCTTCTGGTGTGTCAGGTAAGGGGAAAAGGTTGTCCTGGAAGTTCAGAATGGCAGAAAACTTTAGTTCAGTTTTTCTGCCAGAAGCTTGGTTTCTTGAAGTCACAGCTTGCCTCAGAGGTGACCTGCAATTATCACTTCTCTCTCTCTCAACTGGGCTCCCAGTCTTCAGCTCAATTGGGCAGTTTCTGGAGGTTATCTTTCCTTTCGGACAGGAGCCTCTGTCGGAAGCTGCTTCCAGTTGGCCATCTTGCCCTTCCCTTGCAAAGTTTTATTTAATTAATCCATGTATCAATGGATTAATTCATGTTTTCATCATTCACTCAACTAATATTTATAAAAATGCCTAGAAGAACTATGGAGAACACCTAGAAAATTATTGGAAGATCTGTACATAATACCCTTCAGACTCTAGGTCCAGGTGGTAGTCCTCTAGGTGCTGAAAGTATAGTAGTTAATAAGGTAAATCCGAGCCTTAATGTAACTTAGTTTTCAGTGAGAGACGTATATTAAAGAAGTATGCACATAATATACATTATATATGCATACTATACATGTCATATATAAATATGATGTATACATAGATAGATCTATGATAATATACCATAATATATATAATTGACATAATATGTACGTATATGTGTATGCACACATTCACATATATGTTTTATATGTAAGTGTGAATGTATGCCTATTGGGCTATACACCATGGAGACTGTCTATTGCTAGAATGGGTTTGAGAGTCACAGTAACATGAATTGAAACCCTGGTTTAGTTATGAACCAGCTTCATGAACTTAAGCAAGAGACTTCTCTAAACCTCAGTTTCCTCATATGGAAAAAAAGAAATATCTGGTTTAGGTTCACAGTAAAACCACATGACTATTATTTTATTATTAGTATAGGAGGTCACTAATTTTGTGTATGAGAATAGATATATCATACATATTCTTATGTTTATATAAATACTATTTTATGTATATATATATATATATATATACATGCATATGTATATATCACAAACAAACATACCATATATACCATAGAAGAAAATAAAATAGGCTAAGAAGATTAAAAAAAAAAAGCTTCAGAATTCCTTTTAGCAAGGATTTTCCCTCTGGCAAGCTGGTATTTGAGCAGATACCTAAATAAAATAAGAATACTAAGGTATGCAAATAAATGAGGAAAACAAGTGCAAATAGGTTCAGGTAGAAGAAGGTTAGTAATTGGAATGAATGTGCTATTCATATATGCTATTTGCTTTACTTTGTTACTAGTACAGTGGAGCTCACATTCCATATTGTATCAGGGTGCAAAATATTTGTGAGGGTCCAAAAAATTTAAGAGAGAATTGCCAAGGACCAAAGTTGTCCCAGACCTGACTCTTTAAGAAAGAAGTGATATGTGGAGGAAAATAACCATTATTGAAATCTTCTTTCTTGTCCACCAAGAGAAGAACATAGAAGTTACCATTCCATTCTAACAAAAAAATCTGAAAAAAAACTTGATAAATTAGTAAGTCTTCTTTTATCATCAGAGAAATGAAGTTGCAAAGTAAACCACTTCCCTCAAAATTGGAAAGACACATAGGTAGATACTTCACAACTTACTTGAGGAAAAACTACCAAGCCATTGGTTCTCTTTAGGAACCAATACTAGAAAAGAAAAACCTAAATTTTAATTGATGAATTATTGGAGGCTCAGTGTGGAACAAATAGAAACTCAAAAGAGACACAGTTATAGAGAGGCACCCACACTTTTGGAAGTGTTAATTCCAGGACCTATATTAGGTCTGCAAAGTGAATAGCAGAGAGAATTCTCCTCATGATTTTGACGGGGGAGGGGCATTATAAAATTACTATAATTATATGATTAAAGTATTATAAAACAGGCCAGATCATTCTATTCTATTTATAGAAAACCTATCCTCAAAAGAAACTGTTATTACCAGATGCTAACCTACTGATGTTTTATGAGAATGTAGCTGATCTGGGGGAAGAGAAAATACCCAACATCAGCTTCATTTAGCCTTCTCCAGTGGAAAAGGGAAATATGCAACTGTAGCCTCTTTAGCTATTCTGTTTTGCCAAAGGGGGTGAAAAACTTCAAAATCCAAAATGACTGAAGATTGCTTGTGGTATCATTTATAGACTAGGAACATAGACAGAGACCTACTTTAAGGACTAGCATAGTACCACATCACTTAAGACCTATTTACTACTGTTCCTTTTATTCAGTATATCATTTCCACCTTTACATAGATACTTACAAGGCCTACTACAAGGCAAAAACAAAGTTTGAAAAGATGAAACAGAGAGACAGAAATTCTAAGAAAGAATAATAAAAAAGAATGCTAGCGATAAAAAACACTGTAACAAAAATGAAAAATATCTTTGGTTCATTAGTAATCTAGACACAGATTAGGAAAGAATCTCTGAGATTGACAAGATCTCAATAGAAATTTCCAAAACTGAAAACATAGAGGAAAAAAAAAGACTAAAAAACATCAATAAAATGTCAAGGACATATGGGATAACAACAAATGGGCAACATAGCACAATGGCAATAATACAAGGAGAAGAAAAGGAAGAGAAGAAATATTTCAAGTGATAATGACTAAGAATTTTCCCAAATCAACATCAGACACCAAACCATAGATCCAGGAAGCTAAAAAAATATCAAGCATAGATACGGGAAGCTAAAAAATCATCAAGCAGTAAATACAAACAAAGAAATAAACAGACCTAGATATTCAATATTCTAATTATATGTAATCAAACATAAATAAAGAAAAAATATTTAAAGAAGCTGTGTTTGGAGGATTTGCCTATAGGGAAGAAAAGACAAAAATTACATGTGTCTTCTCCTCAGAAACCATGCAAGCAAGATTATGGTGTTATATAATTACAATGTTAAAGGGAAAAGAAAAGAGCCACCAGTCTAGAATTCTTTACCTTATAACTTTATATTTCAAAAGTAAAGGAAAAAAAAGAACTTTTTTCAGGTAAATATTGAGAGAATTTCCTGACAATAAACCTGCCTTACAAGAATTGTTAAAATATGTTTCAGAAATAAAAATAAAATAAAATCCTGAGCTCCAAATCAAAAGCATGGACTCCCTGTTGACCAAGAGAATCCCCTAAAAAAGCTTATAACTGAGTTCCTGGCTCCCCAGGAAGGGAGGTCTGGCACACGTTGTTATACATCCTCCCTGATTAATTGCCATTGAGCTTTCTCCTGTAAGGGCTAAACAGAACAAGACTTTGGAAATACCCTACCATTGATTCCAGTCAACCACCTAATGTGGCTCCCCTGTTTTGCAGTGTCAACACTATATCTGACCAGCATTTCCTTCTGGTAAGAAGTCATAGGTGATAGCATGGTTCTGAGAGAGTTTTCATATTCTCTGAATTGCCTTTGGACCTCAGAGAGTCATAAATTCCAGCATCTGATCATACTAAGGCCACCATTTTCTGAATATGAACCTGCATGGAGTGCAATTGCTCATGTAGTTGTTGCTTCTTTAATCAATATTAATGATTATTCTTATAGCTTACTAAATATGTATATTTGGCCACCGTGATCAGCATAGATTTCTGTAACTTTACCCCTTTCTCAAATGCTGGTTTTGGTTTTGAATAAAGGCTCCACTTCCCACCTACAGTTTGTGGTGCTCTCTTTCAATCCTCCTATCTAAGATTGTAGATTTTGTAAATTTGGGGAGGTTAACAAGTTATCCAGAAAGAAGGAATTATGATATAAGTCAGAAATTCAGATATGCATAATGAAAAGGAGAACATAGGACAATGAATAAAAGGAACATAAGACAATGAGTAGAAAGGATTAATTTCTACTCTTAATTGGTGTAACAGATATATTTGTTCAAAATAATAGCAATAATTTATTCAATTATATATATGCTATATAATATCTATCTAAATATACTTATGTATATGTGAAATAAATGGCATCAATGATACAAGGATTAGGAAAGAGAAATGAAGAACATTTAGTTATTATAAAGTACTTATACTATCTATGAAGCAATACAGTGTTATTTAAAAGTGGAATTGGACGAGTTGTAAATGTGTTTTATAAACTCTTGGACAATCACTAAAAAATTATAATCAATTTACACACAAAAAAGAAGTTATATAAAACACTGAATAAAAGCCACAAAAGATGAAAAAAGACTAGAAGACAAGAGGTACATGTATACCATGGAATACTATGCAGCCTTAAAGAAAGATGGAGACTTTACTTCTTTCATGTTTACATGGATGGAGCTGGAACATATTCTTCTTAGCAAATTATCTTAAGAATGGAAGAAAAAGTATCCAATGTACTCAGCCCTACTATGAAGCTAAATTATAGCTTTCATATGAAGGCTAAAACACAATTATATAGCACAAGAATATGGGGAAAAGGGCAAGGGAGGGGAGGGGAGGGGGAGAATGGGTGGAGGGAGGGCGATTGGTGGGATCACACCTACGGTGCACCTTAGAAGGGTACAGGTGAAACTTACTAAATGCAGAATATAAATGTCTTCATATAGTGATTAGGAAAATGCCATGAAGGCCATGTTGAGTAGTTCGATGAAAATATTTCAGATTGTATATGAAGTCAGCACGTTGTGCCCCATAATTGCACTAATGTACACAATTATGATTTAATAAAAATAAAGAAAAGACTAGAAGACAAAAATAGAAACATAGAAAAAAGGTAACAAATAAGACACATAACACATATGGTGGATATGAAAACACTTATATTAATAATCACTTTAAACATCAATCGTTTAGGTACATCAATTAAAACACAAAGATTGTTAGGAGGACTCAAATGCCGTCTACAAGGAACTTACATCAGATATAAAGACACACATAGATTAAAAGTAAAGGAATGTTTAAAAACATACCATTCTAACATCAATCAAAAGAAAGTGTGATTAGTTTCAGAACCATCAGACTTTAGAGTAAGGAAACTTATCTGGGATAAAAAATGATAAATGAATCAAAACTCCAAGAAGACATAGCACACTTTAATGCGAATGTCACATTATGTTCAAAACAGTTGAACTCCACAACATCTTCAATCAAGTGAAGATAATTGATATCTTTAGACAACTTTAGCCAACAATGTAATACCCATTTTTCTCAGGTTCACATGGAACACTCACCAAGATAAATGTCATTATGGACTATAACATACACTAAAAATTTTAAAAAATAGAATCACACAATGTCTTCTCTAAGACCACAGTGGAATCAAAATAGAAATCACAACATATAGGGGGGTGGTGCCTGTGGCTCAGTGAGTAGGACACCAGCCCCATATGCCAGAGGCGGTGGGTTCAAACCCAGCGCCAGCCAAAAACTACAAAAAAAAAAAAAATCATAACATGTAGGAAGATATTAAATTGTGTGGGATGTAAAGTCTTTGTCTAGATTTTGTTGTGTGTATGACGTCCAATTGTTCCAACATCATGTATTGAGAAAGCTATCTTTTCTCCATTGAATTACTTTTGCTCATTTTTCATAGGTAACTTGACTATATTTATCACATTTAAGTCTTTGTTTTTTGTTTAGTTTCTGCTTGGAGGATCTCTCCAGTTCTGTCAAAGGGATGTTGAAATCTTCAATTATTATGGTGTTGAAGGATATTGTATTATTCAGATCAGTTAGGGTTTGTTTTAGGTATCTGGGAGTATTTAAATTGGGTGCATAGATATTTAGGATTGAAATGTCTTGTTGTTTTTTTCTCTTGACCAGTATATGATGCCCATTTTTGCCTGTATTTTTGTTGTTTTAAATCTAATTTAAATAAGATTGAAAATAAGATTGCAACCCCTGTGCTCTTCTGATTTCCATTTGCCTGAAGTATTGTTTTTCAATCTTTCACCTTGAGTCTTGTTTTGTCCTTAGAGGTTAGATGTTTTTTCAGAAGACAGTGCATAGTAGGCTTGTGATTTTTTTATCCAGTCAGACAGCCTGTACCTCTTCAGTGGGGAATTCAAACCATTCACATTTATCAATAGAACTGAGAAATATGATGACGTTCTATTCATCTTGTTTTGTGGAGATCCAGTTGCATAGATTTATCCCTTGCACCATTGTGGAAGCTAGGCTTTGTCCTTTAATTTCTGGGTGTGTTTACTTTGCTAGTGGTCCATTTTGCTTGTCAGTGTGAATAATGGGTCTGTGTACCTCCTAGAGAGCTGGTCTTTTTGTGGCAAATTTCCTGAATGTTTGCATGTCAGTAAAAGATTTGATTTCTTACTTAGCAAGATACAGAATCCTGGGCTGAAAATTGTTCTGTTTAAGAGGGCTAAAGACAGATGACCACCCTCTTCTGCCTTGAAAAGGTTTCAGCTAAAAATTCTGCTGTCACCCTGGTACTTTTCTCTTTGCAGGTAAGAAGTTGCTTATGCCTGGTTGCTTGCAAAATTTTTGCTTTCATTTTGACTTTGGCCAAGTTAATTATAATGTGTCTAGGAGATGCTTTGTTTGATTGAGTCATGCTGGGGTTCTGAAACTATCTGGATTTCTGGGTCTCTCACAAAGCTTGGAAAATTCTCCAGTATGATGTCTTGAAGTAGAGTCTATAAGCTATTAGGACCTTATTCTTCTCCTTTAGAAATCCCTATGATTCAAATGTTCAATCTTTTGGAGTAGTCCCATAACTCTCACAGAGAAAACTCTGCTTTTCTTCTTTTTTCTGCCTATTTGAATGATTGAGTTAGTTAGTTCAAAAGTCGTGTTTTCAATTTCTAAGATTCTTTCTCAGAATATACTCTTGCTGGGACAATAGAGTAGAGTGTGTTTTGAATCTCCTTGAATGCCCCTTTTAATTCCTTAAGCTCTGTTATTTCCTTCCTATTTATGTCCAGATCCTTGATGACTTTGCCTTAAATTTCACTGATTTCTTGAGACAGTTTTTAGACTTCTTTTGGATTTCTTTTTCCATCCTCTCAATTCCATTCATCTTATTTGCTATTCATATTCTGAATTCTATATCTGCATTTCAACAATTTCTCTATGGGTGGAATTTTCAGCTGTATCTATCTGCCTTGCAATCTCTTGGGGGAATTAGTCTGCTCTGATTTTTCATGTTGCTAGGGTTCTTCTGTTGATTTCTCCCCATGTGTATTTTAAGTTTATATATATATTTATTATACTTTAAACTGGAATGTCAGGTTGTTCCTAAACTGTTACTGAGAGATAATCTAGTTGGGATACCATTGGCAGCACTCAGGAGACCTATTTGAAAACTAAAACTTGCTGGCTGAAATTAGATCCAGAGGCCCTAGGATGTGGAGCTCCTCACTGATCTCACCCCTGGGCCCCAGACTGTTCAAATGAGCTGCTATTTTTTCTCCAAAGTCCCAGGTATGATGGATTGGAAATGCCACAACTTCTCTTCTCTATGGTTAGGCCTTGCCTATCTGCTTCTGGGCTTTCCCAGAGTGGGGTTGCCTGAGGCTAGGTTCATTTTTCTCTAAGACAGCTGGAGTGGGGTGGGAGATAGAATCTCCAGGAGGGGCCTCCTGGGCACAGATGCTAAAGAGAGCCACTCCAGCCAGTAGAGAGAGATCCCTCCCTAGCAGGAGGGAGACACAGGAGGAACACTGCCTTTCCAGAGTCAGTGCAGCCAAATCACTATTGCCTACCCAGCAGAGGGGTGGCAGGGTACCTTCAGTTCACTGGGCCACACAATGCAGAGGTCCCTCAGAGTTCTTCCCAGACACATTGCAGAGGCAGGACCTGTCTCTCTTTCCTCCCATGGCCAGCTAAGGAGCCCTCTGGCCTCTGTAACCCTTGCTCTCTTAGTTGCACTGAGTACTGGATGGGATCCAAAGAACTTTCACCTTCCTAGTACCTGGCATGGGGCAGCCCTCCAGGCTATGTGGACCAGGCTAGCATTGCAGCTTGCTGTGGCTGGGGCTGGGAAGTAGACTTTTGCAGGGGACAGTCCATATGGCAACCCAAGAAAGACAAGGGATGGGCTGTGGTCACAGGTAGCTGGAGCCAAAATTGCTCTCTATTCTGCCAGGCAGGATGAAGACCCAGAGGCCGATATTAAAACTGGGACTTTTTGTCCTTTGTGGTCCTCTCCTATGGGGTGAAAGATCCTGGGTTTCTGTGTTCACAGATAGTGCCCCTGGTGTGGGAAGGGTCCCCTTACCCTTCTGTTCTCCAGGCTCCTCCAGTCTGGTCCACTCCGGTACCTATCCTCTGTTCTTTTCCTTCCTCTTTCTTGTCTTTGCCCTCACAATTTGTCTCAGTGGCTGTGCTGAATGCTTTGATTTCTTCACCTTGGGATCTACTCCTCACTATTAACTACTCCAAGTTTACTTCAATCCAATTTTCCTCCTTGTGGAGGGGAGCTTCTGATGAAAGCTGCCTCTAGTCTGACATCTTGCCCCTCCCTCCAACTTGTCCATATTTATGTGAGTATTTTTCTAAGCTCTCATTGTGTTCTATTGACATATTTGCCTACACTATTATTTTTCCTTCACCAATTACAACATTATCAGTAATTTGTCCAAAGTACAAAGAAACTGAGGACATTTCCAAGGAGGCTAAAGTTTCAGCTACAAAATGAAATAAGACAAATGAACATAATTCCCAAGTAGCAGAAGATTCCAAGAGCTTAAGCATTTGGGTCATGCTTGTTTTTCTAACCCCTCTTGTGCTACCTTAGATACCCTTGAGCACTTATTGGGACAGACCACCTGGTTTTCACCGAGATCCCAAACTACTGACTCTCTCTATGCACAGCCTATGTTGTGGTTTCTCTGAAATAGGAAAACTAATTCTAACCATTATTTTAAAAGGAAATGTAATTATCATTTTAAAAGTCAAAATTTTGAATACATATCACTTTGGCAACTCTTTTTATTCATAGAAGCCAGATTGCTTCACTGAAAGATTGACATGTCAATGAATTGAGAAATAGGATCATTTCATAAAGCATTTCAACTTTTAAGCTGTTCTTGAAAAACATTTCTAGACTTCCTGTTGAAAGAGGCTTTAGTCCTGAATACCAGGTGGTCAATATCACCACAAAGAGATGTGATAAAGAAGAGGATTCTGAAAGGTTAAGGAGAAGCAAGCCTCTTTGGATTCCATGATAATAACTTTCAGGATATTTCACATTATTGCAGGGGATTCCCAGGTGCTTTGTAGATTTTAACCTAGGTACAATTCCTTATAAGTGGGAAGGACTTTTCAAAAACACTCCTAACACAGACATTTCATGTTTCTATCTTTCAGTATTTGTGTTATTGGGATTTATGCTACTCACTATTTTCATAGTCAATATTTCTAATATTCTATATTTCCATTTTAGAGAATTCCTCTACTTAATTTTTTTTATTACTAATGTTTCTCTTACTTGGGATGTACAGTTCTGAAATTTTTTTTTCTTATTTTTTGTTCTTGTTGTTCCTAAGTTCTCTATACTTTTGTATAACACTCAGGTCAAATGTACCTTACCCTGGTGTCCCCCAAGTCACTAGTTTGGATATATCACCTTTGCAGAAATACATCTTCCAAGAACTCCAAAAACATCTACAAACCAGAACAAATGTGAGTCTCACTAACATTTTTATTATGTATTATTGAAAAAAGTGTCAATAAACTGATTATAACCTCACATACGTTGTCATTGTTTACATGAAGGATAAAATTCTCACTAAATCTACTATATCCTTGTCTGAAGATGCTGCAATGGAAGAAGAAGTCAAATGTCCTGGGCACCAACTTCTCTCAGCATCACAGTGAATATTCCATCTTTTACCAGAACAGCATAACTGCCTGAGGATTCCCTTTTTGGAATACAGATCACCAAAGTCAAGGGGCCTTTTGGTAGGGTTGCTTATTTGAAGGGTATAACACAATGTATTGAGTTTATTATTATTACCATCTTTACTAGCACAGATGTAGGTATGCCTCCTTGCTCTTTGTCCTTGATTATGGATTAATAGGCTGACTTGGGGCCCACTTAGAAGAGTTTGAGACTTCCTTAAGCAGGAGAGTAGGCAGTTTTATATGCAGGCCAGGCCACACAACCATATGATAGAGTTTATTAAAGTTCACATTTCCTATAGTCCAGCAGTTATACATATGCTGGAATGCAGCATATTTTCATTTTTTAAAATAAAAATTTCAAGACAATTATGTCTTTGTGAGGCTTACTTTGGTTTTTCTTGACTTTACATTACTATTTTAAGGTAATTACATTTATCAGTCCTCCCAGGAGATTCCAGAGTAGTGTCTATTTAGGATTACAGGATATCTTGCTTAGCTCCTGCACTTCTATAAGAATAGGTCTTAGTTTGTTTGACCTATTCCCACCTTACTGTAATAAGTGAGTTTACATTTTTTTCTTTGTGAGTATACAAAAGTAAAAAGTCAGAATTCCAAATACATGTCACTTGAAAGAGATTTATCACTAATAACCAAATGGATATTTGAAGCAAAAATCTGTATTTGTTTTTAAAGCACTAAATATCTAGGTATCAATCATAGATCAGTCCATAGCTACTGTTCTAAGTCCTGCTGATTTAAAGAACACAGCCTAGGCAAGGCAATCAGAAGGTAGTTTTTGCTGAGGATATGGGTGTGGGGAGCTAGAATCCTAATCTAGAATACTAAGGATATTTCACTTTTTGCAGTTAATAATTAGTGTCTGCAAAACTCAGCACCAACCCTCACTGTGGACCCAGCCACTTTTTCAGAGAGAGAGAGAGAGAGAGAGAGAGAGAGAGAGAGAGAGAGAGAGAGAGAGAGAGAGAGAGAGAATGAGAATGAATGTGTGTATGTTTCCAAGGAAAGGAGGTGGGCTGATACACTTTATCAATGATGGTCAGGAAATTAGTCAAGGTTAAAGTAAGGTATTAGCTGTTTTTCATTCAGGCCTGAGATGGACATTCACCCTGGTAGGCACTGTGAAAAATGATGTCTTCTCTAGGAGTTAATGTCTTTTTTGCTGTTCTTTATCTTTCAGTGAATCAGCTTTCCATTTTCTCTTTAGATTCCAACTTGAGGGGATGTGATATCTCATTAATTTAGACTGAAAATGATAAGCTGTATGCATTATTTAGATAAGTAGGGGTGACTTATTTTTAAAAAGTATTAGGAAATCACTATCGCAATTGGGATAAATTGCCAATTTTTTTCCAAATTTGATTCGAATCCCAAAGTTTTTAAAAGAAAGTAATTAATGCTTATTTTATATTAATGTCCCAAGTATGGGAAGGACTATTTACTGGTTCCTACAGCCAGTGCATCTCTTTAAACTTGATTATATTGGGAAGAATGCTGTTATGTTTAGACAGGGAAGAGCTTTGATGTTTTAACTTTTGATGCACTGAGTGATTTGAATTTAATGAACCACAAAATAAATCTCTGTCCTTTGTTGAAATAATTCAAATTTGAATGGAATAATTATGGGTTGGGAATATTTTCCAATAACTTTTTAAGAAAAGTCATTGCCTTAAAAATGATAGAGGAGATAGACTTCCTTTTGGAAAAAAGCAATTCCTGATGAGTCAATTTTTTTCAGATAAAGTGACTTTATTACAAAGAGCTTTGTAGAGGAAAAGTGGGACTTTTCATAATCCATGAAAACTCTAGAAATCTTATATATAAATGCACCTAAGAGCAGAGCTTCAAAATATACAAAGTGAACATTGACAGTTTGGACAGTTCTACAGTCATAGTTAGAGATTTTACCTGAATCCAAGAGCAACTGATAGAAAAATTAAACAAAAATGTCTATAAAGATGTAGAGGATCAGAACAACACTATTAACAGATATTCACTGCCATTGTTTACTTTTGCTTTTGATTCACATCTTCAGGCACATTATAGAGCCATTTCATGTACCCTAGACCCAGAAAGGATGCTACTCAGGCCACTGACCTTCAGAAAATAATGGATAGCATCATAATGGCGGAGTCTTTCAAAGCTTAGTTTATGGAGTTTATGGAAAAACTAAAGACTTATCTGTAGGTCTATAGTTATAACTTTTTTTCCCCCTGAGCTTGTTTTATATGAATTAGCTCTAGGATCTCCAGTCTGGCCCCACACTCTCTTGCCATCGATTAGGCTTGGTAGCCAGTGCTGAAGCTCTCAGAATCATTCCCTGAGATGTGTGAAGTGTTATTGTATAACAGATGTTTAATCACCAAATTTCTTCCAGGGCAAGACTTCTGCATAAGGAGGATGCTGGCAGTTATAGGCAATCCTTTGAAAGTGTCAAGAGCAAAAGAATTCATATTTTGGCTCTGCCCTTTAAGTGAATTCTAAACAAATTATAATTCTCATTTATCTTTACATTCATTAGCAACTGCTCAGCTTTCATTGAAGATTGTACTTGAAAGAAAAAGATAAATGACAAAACATTCATCACTCTGAAGAGTGTGAAAAATCAAGTTTCACATCACAAAGTCCCAAAGCTGTAGATGCTGGCATGAGTGTGGAAAGAAGAGAACAATTTTACACTGTTGGTGGGATTGCAAACTAGTGCAGACTTTTTCGAAGAAGTATGGAGAATCCTCAAATTGCTAAAAATAGACCTTCCTTTTGATCCCACAATCCCATTATGAGGTATCTACTCAGAAGAAAAAAAAATCATTTTATCAAAAGGCCATTTGTAGTCAAATATTATAGTACCTCAATTCATAATTCCAAAGATGTGGAAACAGTTCAAGTGTCCATAAACCTATAGATAGATTAATAAATGATGGTATATATATCCCATGGAATACTATTCAGCTGTCAAAAGATGAGCACTTTACATCTTTTGTATTTACCTGGGTGGAGTTGATGAACATTCTCCTTAGTAAAGTATTATGTACTCAATACTAATTTGAAACTAATGGACCATTCATCTAAATCTGTTAAATTGAGTATTCTATTTAAAATCTTATATAAATGGCCAAACAGTAATAGTTTTTAGGTGATCTCTTTAGTGATTAAAGAAATAGATTATTATTTTTGATGAGGTAGACTTTTTATGTGCATTTTTACTATATATTTTTCATTTGCTTAGGCAAAATATGCTCTCTTAAATATACAATTTCAAGATTGCAAAGCTCATAAAACTTAGTATACAATATAACATATAATTTATGTTGCCACTGAGATATGAAAAATGTAAATTAAACAATAATGAGAAAATTTAATTACTAAGTATTCTTGCCTACTTGATAAAACTTTGTTAGCGCTTCAAGTTTTTTATTGTTATCTAAGCCTTTTGGCATGAAAAAACTTTTTCAATTGTTTTTCTTCATGTATAATACCAACTTTTTTTATTCTTCAGCATGTTGACTCCCCTTTGTGGTATTTGGCTGAAAGGATACTTAGTTTTGACTTTGTGCCCTTGAGAAAGTCATTTCTCTCATCATCTAGAAATCTTGGCTCCCAGCAATCTCCACCCACCAACCCTCTCTATGAATCACTCAGTGAGAGAAATCAGATAGCAAGCATATGACAAACTGTTCTAACCCATTAGTAATATGAAAAATGCAAATTAAAACAATAACGAGCTAGCTCTTTAAATTTCACATACTCCAGGAGGTATGCATTTAATCTTCCTCTGCATGCTCCCTGTACCTACATGATCTTATAATCAGAGATTTTAGAAAGTTGGGTGATGCCAAGTGTTAAAAGAGATTAAGAACTCTGAGTGTATGAAGCCAGATTTACAGTGAACGGGAGTATGCCAGATCTAACAATCAGTAGAATTAAGATGACATTACCCGAACAAGTTATATATGCACATGACTCAGGATCCAGCATTTATACTACCAGTTTTACCTGCTCTGGAATGCTTAATTTCTCTTTTTACAATCCTTATTACAATAAATACTTCCCATGTGACTGGGCTATGGCTGCCTAAATATTGCTCAAACATTGTCCTGGATGTTTCTGTGAGGATATTTATGGATGAGATTAACATTTAAATTCATTTACTGAGTAATGCAGATTGCCCTCCAATCTGGGTGTGAGTGGGCCTCATCATATCAGTTGCAAGCATAAATAGAGGAAAAAAGATGACTATCCTTCTGGTGAGAGAGAATTCTTACTGGTGGACAACCTTCAACCTCCATAATCATGTGATACAACCCATTATAATAAAACCTCTCTCTCTCTATGTATATGTATAGTATGTATGTCTGCGTATATATATATAGGATAATTAGGTTCATGAACTCCTAGAAAAAGTGCTACATACCTCCTTGATGAATATCACTACAGTCACCTTGAAAGTACTCCCCTTGGTAAGCAATGCTTTGATGCCAACACTTCAAAGTACACCCTTCAAAGCACATTGGTGTGGGATTACTCAAGTTTATCATTCAAAGTACTTTGAATGGATTACAGAGAATCCAATTATACTTAAAAATGGCTATCAAAATATGTGTTTTACATTAAAGATATTCTTAATATTCTTTGGTTTTGGACAAATACATCCATTCCAATAACCTCCTCGAAAAATAAAATATAAAATATTTCCATTGCCTCACAAAACACTTTCAATGTCTCTTTGTAGTCAACCTCCTCTCCTATTTATTTTCTCCCCCTATAATTTTGCCTTTCAACAATGTCATCTTTTGAGTCAGTCTTATTTCACTTGGCATAATGCATTTGAGATCCACCCACATTGTTGCATGTATCAATAGTTCATCCTTTTTTATTTCTGTGTAGTATGCCAGTGTATTGAGATACTGTAGATTATCTATTCAGTCCTTGAAGGTTATTTTGGTTATATACACACTTTTTGTGATTAGAAATAAAGATACTTTAAATAGTCAAGTACAGGTGTGTGTGTAAGTTTTTACTTCACTTGGATTAATAAGGATTGCTGGATCTACCTGTTTCATTGAAAACCTAAGTTTAGAATATTCTTGAAGAAATGCAGAACTATTTCTTTTAAATCCATTAAAAGTGCTGTAGATTCTGTTCTTAAAGGTGAAACTACTTTATTCCTTGGAGAATTTGTGTGAGTGTGTTTAATCAGAACAGTAGTTTGTGAATTTGCGAATAGCCTCTATTGGCTTACAGTGGCTCCCTTCATGATTACATTAACGTGAAGAATAAACAATTCCCTTATTTACCTGTTTATTCACCTTATAAACATTTTCCTATTACTTGAACAGTGTGATGACCTTGTTGTGAGTAAGGTCTTACTGTGCCATTTTTGGTAATCATGCCATGACAAAATTGAGGCCTGGGGTCTTATACAGACAAGCAGCTGACCATGAGGTGTCAAGGCATTTCCTCAGAGCACTGGCAAGGATGAAAACAGCCTAGCGCAGGGGAAGGATTCCAGACCCACATTAGAGAACTTTTATTAGCCCTGCCTTTGTTACGAAAGAGCCATGTGAAGTGGTTGATCACTTTTCCTCCATGAGTGTTCATTTCAGAACTCCCAGTAAAGCTAACTGAAGGAGGTTCTCAGTGCTCAAAACTCCAGGAGGTATGCACTTAATCTTCCTCTGCATGCTCCCTGTACCTACATGATCTTATAATCAGAGTTCCCAGAAATTTTCACCGTGCATGTCTCACTTGCCCAACCCACTTCAGATAGTAGTCAGTTTTCTCAAGTGTACAATAAGGAAATAGGCTCTATAACATTTCCTAGTATTAAAATTTTATGCCCCAACTTAAAGCTTGGGACAACATAAAGCAAAGTGATCCATAATGATTCAAAATTGGTTTGGACAATATAGCCCAGCTGAATAGTTCACACCAAAAATACCTTCTTTACCTATAATATGAGGGTAGATTCTCTTTGCTTTATGTTTCAGAAAGGATATGTGAGTGCTGTTCAGTCACCGTATAACTTAATAGTACCCACAGTCTTCATTTCACTGGCTTCATCTTTTTTCTATGATATTTAGCCCAGATAATGCCTTATTTTTCCCCCGTGATGATGTACTTTTCTTGTGTATGCTAACAATTTTTAAGATATATGTACATGAGGATGTGTGCATCTGTTGGTGGGGTAAAAGAGTGTTAAGAAGTGTAATAACTGTGCCCATAGGAGAGATATTTATCAATTTTAAATTTCAAGTAACACCAAAGGAGGATATCAAAACATTTTTATTTATTTTATTTTATTTATTTTTTGAGTCAGAGTCTCACTTTGTCACCCTCGGTAGAGTGCTATGGTGTCATAGATCACAGCAACTTCAAACTCTTGGGCTCAAGCAATTCTCTTGCCTCAGGCTCCTGAGTAGCAGGGACTACAGGCACCTGTTTTTAGAGATAGGGGTCTTGCTCTAGCTCAGGCTGGTCCCAAACACCTGAGGCAATCCTCAGGCAATCCTCCCTCCTTGGCCTCTGGGAGTGATTGGATTATAGGCCTGAATCATCGTGCTCGGCCCTCAAAACATTTTTAAAAAACTAATTTGCAATATGATAGTTAATTTGATTTCATATTTGGCCATTCAACAATAAGCTCAAGTCTTGAAACTATGAAAGTGTTAATGATAAGCCTAAATAATATTTTGAGAACTTTGCAATAACTCTAGTGTGTATTCTGCAGAGATTATTATTATTTCTGGGTTCAAGGGCAAATGTACATATGTAATTTTCCTAGTTATTGCCAAATTCCCATCTGAAGAGATTGTACCCTTTGCTTTCCACTAGCAATGTGTGAGAATACTCACAGCTTCATCATATACTGTATGGATTAAGTGCATTCTTGCCATTTTGATTGGTAAAAAATAATGTAATTTTAATTTTTATTTCTTTAACTGCATCAGCAAGCTTGAACATCCTTTTATATGATTATAAGTCATCTTCATTTCTTTTTCTGTGAACTTTGTTTATTTCTTAGGCTCTGTTTCTTTATAAAGTTGTTGGCTTTTTTCTTTTCCATCTTTGAAAATTCTCTTTGTGAGGAAAATGCCAAATTTATTTTTTAGTGCTACTCTTTTTCCCCCAATGTGTAATGTTCCCTTTTAATTTGAATAGGACATCTTTCTATTTCACTAAATATTTTTTTAATGTCATAAAATAATTTAACAGCCAGGTATATCCTCAAGAGCCTGTCTCACACACACACAAAAATATTATCTATATTTATGCCTTATTTTCAGTTTCTGGATACTGTGAATTTTGAGTAAAGATATAAAAACATTCTCAACTCACAGATTATGAAGGATTCATCCACATTTTATTCTGGTAATTTCATGATTTCTTTTAAATGTTGAAATCCATTTTAAAACCTAATGCACATTATAGTGAATGTCCCAACTTCATCTTTTCAAGCTATTCTCAAAATGCTAATTTAAATGTCTATCTTTTCTTCATCAATTTAAGATTTTTTTCCTTATTTTATACTAAATTGCCAAGTGAAATTATCTACTTATAGAATTTATATTACGTTTCATGTGTCCATTGGTCAATACCCCACTGTTTTAATCATATAAGTTTTAGGGTACATTTTAATGTCTGATTAGGCTACAATTCACTCATTGCTCTTTTGAAAATAAAGAAT
Organism: Perodicticus potto; assembly: GCA_963574655.1. Taxonomy (NCBI): domain Eukaryota; kingdom Metazoa; phylum Chordata; class Mammalia; order Primates; family Lorisidae; genus Perodicticus; species Perodicticus potto. The sequence goes on from CAUYRH010028029.1 coordinate 39,860, forward strand.
AAAGTGGGAGAAATCAGTCTACCTTATTTTAATATTGACTATCTATCCAGAGAAATCAAAACAGTGTGGAATTGACAAAGGGAGACACATAGATTAATGGAATAGAATAGGGATCTGAAAACAGCTCTATAGAGTATGTCTACCTGATTTTCAACAAAGCAGCAACAACAATTCATGGAGGAAAGATATTCTTTTAACAAATGCTCCAGAACTGTTAGATAACCATAGGAGGAAAAAGATAAGTCCCTCAACCTAAACTCACATCTTATACACAAATTAACTCAAAATGGATCACATATTTAAATATAAAATATTCAATAAAAAGCCTTTTAGAATAAAAAGTAAGAGAAAAGCAACAGGATGCATTCAAAGAAAAGAGAAAACACATGATCTTAAAATAAAATATTGATGAAATAGGATTCATTAGAATTAAAGGGTTTGCTCTGCAGAAGGCCCTGTTAAGAGGATGAGAAATCTTTACTTCTTATTTTCAAAATGTATATCTCAAAAAGGGTCTCATACTTAAAATATACAGGGTGGCCTTAAAGTTCATGTGCAATTTAAAATAGTGTGCATTTTGCATACAAACTTTATGGCCACCCTGTACGAAGGACTCACAGACTTGAACAAAAAAATAAACAATACAATTAGAAAACAAGCAAAAGACATGAGTAGTCATTTCCCTGAAGAGGCTATATGGGTGGTAAATAAAGACATGACATGATATTCAACATTATTAGCCATTATAGAAATGCAAATTGAAATCATGATGACATATCAGTATATAGAAAAACTGGGAAAAATAGTGACAATGTCAAACACTGGTGAGGACCTGTAGAAACTACATTTATCATGTACTGCTGGTGGGGATATAAAATGATATGGCCTCTGTGAGAAATAGTGGACACTTTCTGAGTAGGGAGAATAATGCTTCCCAAAGATATTGAAACCCTGATCCCTAACACTGTGACTCTGTTACCTTAAATAGCAAAGGGGACTTTGTAGATGTGATTAAGGATAAAAAAGGAGGGATTATCCTGGATAATCCAGGTGGGCCTAATATAATCACTTGAATCCTTAAGAGCATAGAACCTTTCCTGGCTATGTCAGAGAGAGAGACTGGTAACAAAAGACAAGCTGGAGAGATATGCCATCATTGGCTTTGAATATGGAAGAATGAAGCTGTAAGGAATATAGCCACCTCTGCAAGTTGGAAAATACAAGGGAATGATTTTTCCCTTAGAAACTTCAGAAAGGAACACAACCATGCCAATACCTTGATATGTTAGCCAGTAAGATCCCTTTTGAACCTCTGACCACTAGAAATATAAGAATATTTGTAGTGTTTGAGCACTAAGGTTTTAGGGTAGCAGTAGAAATTTAATGGAACTTTAAAGGAAATGTAAATAAAGACTCACTTTATGTCTCATCAGTCACACACCTGGGCATTTACCTTGGAGAAAAGCAAACGTAAGTCCATGTTAAAGGCTATAATAGACAAATACTGGTAATCAGTCAATTATTAAACAGGTAAACAGTTAAACTGTGGTACATCCATACCATGGAATACTACTCAGCAATAAAAAGGAACAAACTATTGATACAACAACTTGGATGGATCTCAAGAAAAACATGTTGAGTGAAGAAAGAGATCTAAAGGTCACATACCATTGGATTCCATTTATATAACATTCTTGAAATGGCAATATTATAGAGATGAAGAAAGGATCAGTGGTCTTCAGCAGATAGTTATAGGGTGTTGGGGAAGGGGATGGAGATGACCATAAAAAGATAGCATGAATAGGGTATTTGAGGTGATGAAACAAATGTGTTTCATGTTGTTGGTTAACAGAGAGGTGATAAAATTGCGTGGTAATCCAAACACATGCAAAGGAGTGCTCATGAATAAGAATGTGGCATGCATTGTACTAATATTGATTTAATTGATTGGATTTTGTACTGTAATTGTGTAAGGTATTATCATTGGGGGACATTGGGTGATAGGTACATGACACCTCTTAGGACTAATTTTACAAATTTCTGTGGATTTCTAGTTATTGAAAAACAAGAGTTGGAAAAATAATGGAAGAATATTTTAGGGAATTCATTTTTCATTGAGGACTGTGAAAAACATTCTTAACTATTACTCACAATGTAGAGACCATAAGTGAAATAATAAATGGATGTAGTTACATAAAATTAAAATCTTCTGCATGTTTACAGAAAAGGCCAAGTAAAATAAAAAAAAATTGATAATTTGAAAAATTATTTGCAACTAATATCACAAAAGCAATATTTTCAATATATAAGACTTATGAAAATGAAGAAAAAATAGGACATCTCTGAAAACTAATGGACTAAAAATATTAACATAAAATTTATAATAATATGAACATGAAATTCACATAAAAGAAAATCATGATTATAATGCATATGACTCATCATCATTTGAAAATATGCTCACGTCCATTCACAATAAGAGAGATGAAAGGTAAAATTGTAAAAAGATACCATTTCTCAACTGTGAAACTGACAACAAAAGAAATGTTTGACAACATGCTCTTCAGTCAGTGTGGTGGGGGGAAATTAGGCATTCTCACGGATCTCTGGTGGGAATACAGATTAATAAATACCTGTGTAGGCATAGATGACAATTTCTAGGAAAATTACACATTCATTTATCTTTTGACCCAACAGTTGTACTTCTAAGAATTGATGTCAAAAATATGCATCTAAAAATATAAAAATTCATATGCTCCAGACGATCTTTGCAGGAATATTTGAAATAGCAATAGACTAGAAATAAGCCAGATGGCCATCAGTAGGAGACTGGATGAATAAACTGTAGTGCTCCATAGTGAAGTACTAAGTAGTTGTAAAAAGTAATTAGGGGTATCTATATATCTGAATTGGAGGTTTTTCTGGAATATTTTATCTGAAAATAAAGATGATAAAAATATGAGTAGAGTGCTACCATTTATTTAAGGAAAATGAGAATATCAAATTGTGTGTGTGTGTGTGCACGTAACTATAAATATAGCTGGGAAAGAAAATAGGAATGTTATAGGAAGGACAGAGTTAGAACCTAAACATCTTTCAATTAACTTAGTTTTGTTTTATAAATTTCATTTTGAAATAACGTCCTTGAGAAATTAAAAAGTTATATGGAAAGATAAACCTAGGTGCTTTTTCTTTTTTCTTTTCTTTTTTTCTTTTTGCAGTTTTTGGCCGGGGCTGGGTTTGAACCCGCCACCTCCGGCATGTGGGGCTGGCCCCCCACTCCTTTGAGCCACAGGTGCTGCCCAGGTATTTTTGTGTGTGTGTGTGTGTGTGTGCGCGTGTGTAATATTCAGAGTGACACTCTTCCAACAGCCTCTAAAACTCTAATCATTTGACTGTACATCCTTAGGGGAATATACCTTCAGGGGGAGAAACTACAACAAAAAAATTCTCAAGAAACATAGGGTTGGTGATAGTGTTGTTACTTGTTATTTCTTTTTGAGACTGCTGGTTATGTGTGTTTTAGGATCCACCAAGTAAATAATTACTTGAAGTTCTAAAATCTATTATACTTTCTAGAGCACTTGGATTCTGCACATATGTATGTAAGTGTGGGTGTGTGTGTGTTTTCTAGATTTTTAAATGCAAAATACCTTGGAAATGTCACATCCTAGTATCTAAGAGCTCCCATAGCTCATGGATTTATTTATTTATTTTTTGTTGTTGGAGACAGAGTCTCAAGCTGTCGCCCTGGGTAGAGTGCCATGGCATCACAGCTCAAAGCAACCTCAAAGTCTTGTGCTTAAGTGATTCTGTTGCCTCAGCCTCTCAAGTAGCTGGGATTACAGGTGCCCACACAACCCCTGACTATTTTATGTTTGTAGTTGACATTGTTTTGCAGGCTCAGGCTGGATTCGAACCCACCAGCACTGGTGTATGTGGCTGGTGCCCTAGCTGCTGAGCTACAGGTGCCGGGCCATGAATTTATTCTTAAAACATAACTTTTCACTAAAAGAAACCAAATAACTCTTCAGAATGACCAATACAAAGTCTGGGACAGCAAATATTTGAATTATTTTAGAATATCTTGTTATATATGTATATCAGATAAGAACTCTGTCAAAGAATAATAGGGTCATGACTAAACAAATTTGAGGTCAACCTAAGTAAGTTTTGATTGGCCAAAAGTAGTACAATTTGAGTGTCACAAAAATTGCTTTCTGCAATGAATTTAAACATAACAAATACGAATAAAATGATAGACTACAAAATAGTATGAAAAAATCACCTAATCACCAGTGGAAACTCAAAAAGGAAGAGAAAGAATTTAGAATTTTATCACATTTTTTCATATTCTTAAGTCACCCAAAAAAGTAGATGAGTCATAGTTTTTCTTTATGTAAGTATTCTAGCTAACAAAGAAGAAATAATAGAATTAGAACATCATCATTTTGTAAAAGATAGTGAATTAATACATAAAAGCGCTGATCTCTAACCTCTGCTTCCATTACAAAAAGCAGCAAGCTTTTTGCACATCGGCTGATGAAACTTACAAATCTATATATAAATGTATTTTTCACCCCCCAAAATGAACTCTGAATGTAATCATGTTTCCATATTCAATTTAGCAAAGATACACAATGCAGAGTGATATGTAGAACAACGTATTATATATTGAACAGCAGATGTTAACAGCAACCCATGGGTTGTAATCAACAAAATTCAGCTTGTGGGAAGCTCACTAGGACAAATGTCCTATTTTCTTTACCAAATACATGGCAAGGGGCGTGAAGAGAGATGGAGAGGAAGCTAATTCTAAAAGAAGACTTAAGACACATATTAACCAATTGAAATGTGTGGCTTATTTGATTTGATTCCCACAAACAGTTAAAAATGTCATTTGTGCAATAACAAGAAATTTGAACACTGCTTGTTATGCTTTTCAAGTTTTACTTTGTTTTGAAAGGAAAAATAATAATTGTATACATTTATAGAGTACAATGTGATGTTTTGATACATGTATACATTGTAGAATGATCAAATAAATCTAATCAGTATAGCCATCATCTCAAATATTTATCACTTCTTGTGAGAATATTTAAAATGATCTTTTAGTTATTTTGAAATAAATATTTCATTATCATAAATAAAAGGTAACTCTCGCACCCTGATGATTGCATTGTAAACAGGAGTGGCTATTTTGATAAGCACTACAAAGATTCTCCAAAAAACTAAAAAGAGAATTGCCATATAATCCAGCAATCCTATTACTGGATATAAACATAGACTGAAAGAAATTGAAATTAATATGCAAATAAGATATCTGCACTCTCACATTCATTGCAGCATTACATACAATAGTCAAGATATGGAAATGTCCTAAGTGTTCATCAACAGATGAAAAGATCTTAGAAATGTGGTATATATACACACGTTTGAAGTCACCATAATGTTCAATACCAGAGCTTTTTCCTCCCATATAACTGTAACTACTCATTCATGAACCACTGTCTCCTCTTTCTCTAGTCCCTGTCAACCCCTCCAGTCCCTGACAACCACCAGTCTACTCTCAGTTAGACATTTTTAGATTCTATCTATATGCGAGACCATATGGTATTTGTTTCTCTATTCCTGGCTTATTTCACTGAACATTATTTCCTCTAGGGCCATCCATGTTTTTGCAAATGACATAATTTCTTCTTCTTCTTCTTTTTTTTTTTGATGCTGTATAATGACCGTTGTGCATATCTGCCACATTTCTAAAATCCATTCATATGTTAATGGCACTTAGGACATTTCTGTATCTTGATTATTATAAAAATTCTTCAGTGAATTTGAGATGATAGATATCTTGTCTGAATGTTGGTTTTAATTTCTCTGAGTCTATGTGCATACCTAGTATTAGGATTTATGGATTACATGATAACTCTACTTTTAGTTTTTTTTGAGAATCTCTATAGTGTTCATCAAAATGGGTGGCTACACTCATTTACAATACCACTATCAGGGTATAATAATTTCCCTTTCTTCATATCCTTGCCAACACTATCATCCATCTTCCTAGAAACAACCAATCTAAGAGGTGTGAGGGGTATCTCTGTGATTTTAATTTGCATTTCCTTGATAATTTGAGATATTGAATATTTTGACATTTATATGTCAGCTGTTTATATGTCTTCTTTTGAGAAATGTCTATTAAATTCCTTTGGTTACTTTTTTTTGTTATTGAATAGTTTTAAGTTCATTATATATTTTGAATATTAGCCCCTTATCAAAAGTAGGGTTTGAAAATATTTTATCCCAATCTGTAGATTGTCTCTTAACTTTCTTTCTTGTTACCTTTGCTGTACAAAGGTTTTTTAAGTTGATGAAATCTCATTTGTCTATTACTGATTTTATTACCTATGTTTTAAGGGTAATATTGAAGAAATCTCTGCCCGGACCAACATCATGAAGCCTTCTCCATACTTTTTCCAGTAGTTTTATAGTTTCAAGTCTTATGTTTAAGTCTTAAAACTACTTTGAGTTGATTCTTCTATAAAATGTGAAAAATGGCTCATTTTTCCATATGTGAATATTCAATTTTTCCAACCAACCTATTTTATTAAAGAGATTGTCACTTTTACAAAGTGTTTTTGGCACCTTGCTGAAAATTAATAGACCATACATGTGTGGGTATATTTCTGAGATCTATTCTGTTCCATTGGCTGTTGTGTTTTTCTTTAAGGTCAGTACTACCGTATTTTGATTGCAACAGCTTTGTAGTATATTTTGAAATCTGATAGTGTGATGCTTTCAGATATGCCTTTTTTATTCAAGATTGTTTCAGCTATTAGGTGTCTATTGTGGAATTTTAAGATTTTTTTTCTATTTCTTAAAAAAATGGCATTACAATTTTGATAGTGATTGTATTGAATATGTAGATGGACATTTTAACAATATTAATTTTTTCAATACATGATCATGGGATAGCTTTTTACTTATCTGTACAATCTTCAATTTATTTTAATTTTTTTATTTGTTACTTTTTTGTATTTTTAATTTTCAGTATACAGATCTTTCATATTCTTCATAAAATTTACACCTAAGTGTTTTCTTCTATGCTATTATAAGAGGGAATTTTTTCTAGACATATCATTGTTAGTGTATAGAAATGCTGTTGAGTAACTTTAATGCACTCAATAATCAATTCTTACAGTTTTTTTTATAAGATTTAAAACACTTTTTATATATAAGACCATATCTTCAGGGCCAGGTGTCGTGGCTCATGCCTGTAATCCTAGCACTCTGGAAGGCCAGGCCAGGAGGATTGCTTGAGACCTGGAGTCCAAGACCACCCTGACCAAGAGTGAGACCCTGTCTCTCCTAAAAATGGAATAAATTATCCAGGCATCATGGTAAGACCCTATAATTGCAGCTACTCAGGCTGCTTAAGCCCAAAGAGTTTGAGGTTGTAGTGAGCTATGATGATGCCATCACGCTCTAGCAAGGCAATAGAGTAAAACTCTGCCTCTAAAAAATAAATCATAATGGGCAGTGCCTGTGGCTCAGTGGGTAGGGCGCCAGCCCCATATACCGAGAGTGGCGGGTTTGAACCCGGACTGGCCAAAGTTCAACAAAAAGCAGCCAGGAGATGTAGCAGGAGCCTGTAGTCCCAGCTACTCAGGAGGCTGAGGCAAAAGAGTCACCTAAGCCCAGGAATTGGAGATCACTGTGAGCTGTGAGGTCACAGCACTCTACCGATAAAGTAAAATTGTCTCTAAATAAATAAATAAAATAAAAATAAATAAATCATAACTTAAATAAACAGAGAGAATTTCAATTTATCCTTCCCTATTTAGATGCTTTTTATCTCTTTCTCCTGTCTGATTGCTCGGGCTAGGACTTTGAATGCTATGATGAACAGAAGTGTTTAAGGGTGGGTATCCTTGCCCCTTTATCTGATATTAAAGGAATAGCCTTCAATTTTTTCACCATTAAGTTTGATATTAGCTGTGAGCTTGTCACATACAGCTTTATCTTGGTTTTGCCATTTAAAAAAATAAGATTTTTTTGTCCCTTTCTCTCTCTTCTCCTTTGGTACATTAATAATGTGTGTTATAGTGATTGGTAGCATTTCATAAGTATCTTAAACCTGTCTTTTTGATTCTTTTTCTCTACTCAGATTGTGTGATTTCCAGTGTCTTATCTTTCACTTCACTGATCCTTTCTGTTTAATCTAGTCTGCTCTTAAAACTTTCTACAGAATTTTTCAACTCAATTAAAATATTCTTCAGCTCTATGACTTTTTGTTTGTTATTTTAAAAAAAACATTTATCTGTCGAAATTATCATTTTGCTATTACATTATTCTTCTAACCTTGGTGAGCATCTTTATTACCATTACTTTGAATTTACTGTCAGGTAAATTATATACCTCTACTTCAATCAGGTTGGTTTATAAAGACTTATTTTATTATTTTATTTGGAATATATCACTCTGTTTCCTCATTTTTCTGAACTCTCTATGTTGGCTTCTGCATATTAGCTAAGAAAATTACATCTCTATGTCTTGTCATATTGACCTTGTGTAAGAGAAGTATTTCACCTATACATCCAACCAGAGATTTTAAGGTGCCTCTCAAATCTTTGGTTATCTAAATTGCTGTCTATGTTTTTGATGGCTCCCAGGAGCTTAGTAGAATGTGTTATATTTTCTGAATATCCCGGGGCCAGTAAATTACTCCAGTACTGGATATTAAAAAGGTTAGGGTATTGCATATGTGCTTTAATTCCTTCTATCTTCATGGAAGATCTGAACATGGGTGTTTATCGCCCACCTTCTTTGCACTAAGAAGGAGAGAGGATGTATTGCACATGCCTGTACTTATGTTCAGGCTGCCCTCTCTGATAGTGGGGCAATAGATGCTGGCTGTGGGATCATCATATTTCCTCTTCTTTGGTACATTTGTGGTCTAAGGCCACTCAGGAATTCAAAGACAGGTTGAGTCCCAGGATTACATTGTTAAGGGGGCAGTCCCTTGGGTGGGAGCTATATAATGTGTGGCACTGTGAGGTCACACTTCTGTGAAGAATGTGCAGGCCTGAAGGTCTCATTGCAGCAAGCCACAGGGAAGGCTTGTGAAATCTTGAGTTCCGGGTCTGGCTCCCTAAGGGATATTATTTAAACAAATGAGCTCCCTCATGCAAGTTCTTCAGAAGCCAGGCTATCAAGCAACCACTGCCAGTATGTGCTATATGCCCTTTTTAGAGAGAAAATGGGAGCTACATTTTTCTACTTCTTTTCTGCTCTGTTCCAAGAGGGTGTTCCCATTCCAAGTGTTTGCACATTCATTTAAAATTATCTACTTTATTTTGTTGAGTAGACATAGTTGCATGTGTCTAGTCCCTTTTTCTCCCAGAAGAAAGAAGATTAGGATAGAATCCTTTGGGAAGTAGCTAAAAAATTGGGCATTTGACGTGTGGCATAAACCTCCTGTGGGGAGAAACAGGGAGCTTTGTTTTCAAAGCCCTTGCTCTATACTGCTCCAGAGAAATGAAGACCCTGGATGTGATCATGAACCCATAAAAAACAGTCACTTCTTTCAGTGGTTTAGAGAGGACATGTATACTTACTCCCCACTATTGCCAGATCTGGAAGGTTTAGGTCATAGTCCCTCCGTGGAAGCTTTAAAAGTGTGGGTGCTTAATGTGTGTACAAACTCCTTCCAGGAGAAATTAATAGATTTGGAGTTACCACTGGGACACACTAGGGGAATGGGCTTGAAGAGTGCCAATGTGCTTCCTAGGCTGCCAGCAGGCTAATGTTTTTCAGCCTCTTTAACTTCCTGATGCAAGTTAGTTATTAACGGAAGAAACGGTGCCAATTGCCCACAGGAAAAGTATTTCATAAACCCCTTCCAGGGAGAAATGGGGCTACATTTGTTAAGTCCATCCTCTGCACTGCTCCCAGGGAATGAAGCTTATTAAGTTAACTTTTGCTCATATAAAACTTAAATTTTTTACTGAGAAATTCACCCCCAGACTGGTGAAATAAGAGCCAAACCATGGGGAACCTGAGAGTTAAGGCACTGTATGTGAGGTACTATCTTTTCCCTTCACAGGGAGTTGCTTAGTGTTGGGGATTCTTTGCCTAACTTCATGGTGTAACACCGGGGATGGGAGTCTGTGCCCATGTGACTCTCTGCTTTTTCTATCCATTCGATGTGAATGTTCTTTAGTTATCTGAAGGTAGAAGTCTCTGAAATTGGCATCTGACTTTTTTTTATGGAATAGATGTTTATTTGGTGTCTTTGCAGGTAGAGAGAGAGAGAAAGGATCTTTTTCTTTTCTTTCATCATTTTGCTAAGGTCACTCCTCTGCCTTTAAATTTTTGACTGTGGTATTTGTTGCTCAATGCTATACTTTTTTAAATACAAAAGACTTGCTAGGTTGAATCAACTCTACATTTGTCAAAACTCATAGAACTTACCCAAAGTAGATGAATTTTCATGTGTGTGTATATATATATATATATTTTAATTTTAAACAAATAGTGGCAAATCAAACTTATGAATAAATACAAATAAATTATTCCCAATTAAATACATCCTGTGAATATAAGATTTTTAAATATTAGAAAAATCAAGCAATTTAATGTATACATTAATAAATTAATAAAGATAAACATTTTCACCTTAATGTTTGATAAATTTAGCACTTGTTCATGTTAAAATTCATGTTAAAATGTGAACAGAGGAGAACTACCTTAATCTGAGAAGTTAGTCTATAAAAATCATACAGCAAACATAACAGCTTTTCCTTGAGATCTGGAGCAAGATAAAGTTATCCATTGTCATTTGAAAGTCATTAGGGTGAATCCCTCATAAATAAAATTAGTGCCCTTTTAATGGGTCCTTTTGAATACAGGCACAGAGAAAATTATGACCAGTACATTAACTAAAACATAAAAGGGAAAATAATGGAAATTTTTAGAGTTTATTGTACTTAAGGAGGTCAAATATTATTTTGTAAAACTTTTGCTTCAACTCTATGTCTACCAGGACATGATGTAAACCTATTTCTTGTTGTGGTTTACATCACAAAGAGAAACACCACCTGGAGAATGGAGTGTGAAAACCTTTGTAAATTATATAACTCTCTCTTTTTCTTTAATTGTTTTTATTATTAAATCATAGCTGTGTACATTAGTGCAATCAAGGGGTACAATGAGCTGGTTTCAAATACAATCTGAACTATTTTCATCAAACTGATTAACATAGCCTTCTTGGCATTTTCTTAATTATTGTATGAAGACATTTGTATTCTGCATTTAGTAAGGTTTGCCTGTACACTTCTAAGATGCACCGTAGTTGTGGCCCCAACAATTACCCTCCCTCCGACCCAACTTCATTCCTCCCCTCCTTTTCCTTGCCCCTTTCCCCATAATTTTGTGCTATAGTGGGGTTATAGCCTTCATATGAAAGCTATAAATTAGCTTCATAGTAGGGCTGAATACGTTGGATACTTTTTCTTCCATTCCTGAGATACTTTGCTAAGAAGAATGTGTTCCAGCTCCATCCATGTAAACATGAAAGAGGTAAAGTCTCCATCTTTCTTTAAGGCTGCATAATATTCCATGGTATAACATGTACCACAATTTATTAATCCTTTCATGGGTCGATGGGCACTTGGGCTTCTTCCATGACTTAGCAATTATGAATTGGGCTGCAATAAACATTCTGATGCAAATATCCTTGTTATAATGTGATTTTTGGTCTTCTGGGTATATACCAAGTAAAGGAATTATAGGATCAAATGGGAGGTCTATTTTTAGATCTCTGAGTATTTTCCAAAAGGAACGCATTAGATTGCATTCCCACCAGCAATGTAGAAGAGTTCCCTTTTATCCACATCCACGCCAACATCTTTGGTTTGGGGATTTTTTTATGTGAGCTAATCTTACTGGAGTTAGATGATATCTCAAGGTAGTTTTGATTTGCATTTCTCTGATGATTAAGGATAGTGAGCATTTTTTCATGTGTCTGTAGGCCATGAGTGTGTCTTCTTTAAGAGATGTTTCTTTTCAAATCCTTTGCCCATCCTGAGATGGGATCATTAGTTCTTTTCTTGCTAATATGTTTGAGTTCTCTGTGGATTCTGGTTATTAAACCTTTGTCAGAGGCATAACCTGCAAATATTTTCTCCCATTCTGAGGGCTGTCTGTTTGCTATACTTATTTGTTCTTGGCCATGCAGAAGCTTTTAAGTTTGATCAGGTCCCAGTAGGATATTTTTGATACTGCTTCAATTGCCTTGGGGGTCCTCCTCAGGCCAATTCTTTAAGAGTTTCCCCTGCATCCTCTGCTAGTATTTTTATAGTTTCATGTCTTAAGTTTAAATCTTTAATCCAGTGTGAGTCTATCTTCATTAGTGGTGAAAGGTGTGGGTTCAATTTCAGTCTTCTACAGGTCGCCAGCCAGTTCTCCCAGCACCATTTGTTAAAGAGGGAGTCTTTTCCCCACTGAATGTTTTTAATTGGCTTGTCAAAGATCAAATAGCAGTAAGTAGCTGGGTTCATCTCTTGGTTCTCTATTCTGTTCCAAACATCTACCTCTCTGTTTTTGTGCCAGTACCATGCTGTTTTGATCACTATTGATTTATAGTACAGTCTTATGTCTGGTAGTGTGATTCCTCCTGCTTTGTTTTTATTCCTAAGCAATGTCTTGGCTATTCGGGGTTTTTTCTGATTCCATATAAATATATGCAATATTTTTTCCACATCTTTAAAATAGGACAATGGAGCTTTAATAGGAATTGCATTAAAATTATATATTGCTTTGGGAAGTATGGACATTTTAACAATGTTGATTCTTCCCAATCATGATCATGGTATGTTTTTCCATTTGTTGACATGTTCAACTATTTATTTTCTTAGAGTTTCATAGTTCTCCTTATAGAGATCTTTAACGTCCTTTGTTAGCTAGACTTCCAAATATTTCATCTTCTTTGGCACTACTGTGAAAGAAATAGAATCCTTGACTTTTTGTGGGGCTTGGTTATTGTTGGTGTATATGAAGGCTACAGATTTATGAGTGTTTATTTTGTAGCCTGAGACACTGCTGTATTCCTTGATCACTTCTAAAACTTTTGTAGTAGAATCCCTGGTGTTTTCTAGATATATAATCATGTCATCTGCGAAGAGTGAAAGTTTAATCTCTTCTGACCCTATGTGGGTAAACTTGATGGCCTTTTCTTCCCTAATTTCAATGGCTAAAACTTCCATTACAATGTTAAAGAGCAATGGAGACAATGGGCAACCTTGCCTGGTTCCTGATCTAAGTGGGAATGCTTTCAATTTAACTCCATTCAATACGATATCGGCTGTGGGTTTGCTGTAGATGGCCTCTATCGGTTTAAGAAATGTCCCTTCAATACCAATTTTCTTAAGTGTTCTGATCATGAAGAGATGCTGGATATTATAAAAAGCTTTTCCTGCATCAATTGAGAGAATCATATGATCTTTATTTTTTTAATTTGTTTATGTGCTGGATTACATTTATAGATTTACATATATTAAACCATCCTTGGGTTCCTGGGATAAAGCCCACTTGGTCAAGGTCTATAAATTTTTTGATATGTTGCTGGATTCTGTTTGCTAGAATCTTATGGAATATTTTTGCATCAATATTCATTAGTGAGATTAGTCTATAATTTTATTTTCTTGTTGGGTCTCTTCCTGGTGTAGGGATCTAGGTGATGTTTGCTTCATAGAATGTGTTGGGTAGCATTCCTTCTTTTTCTATATTTTGGAAAAGGTTGAGTAATATTGGTACTAGTTCCTCTTTAAAGGTTTTGTAGAATTCTGACGTGAAGCCCAGGGCTTTTCTTCTTAGGGAGATTTCGTATAGTTGATGCTATTTCAGAACTTGGTATAGGCCTGTTCAACATTTCC